>JANTPZ010001437.1:0-23720 GCA_025593235.1 Vachellia pachyceras | reverse complement strand
CACTAGATACTATCACTTGAAAGCTAATTCTAGAAGGAGAAGGAATAAGATTCGTGCACTGAAGGATGATAATGGAAATTGGATAGATGAGGAAGATGGCTTGAAAATCATGGTTACAAGGTATTTTCAAAACTTATTTCAAGCTGATGAAGGAGATCCACTTTCTTTCAGTTCTTGCACTAAATTTCCGGTCATCGGCAATTCTTTTTTGTCCCAATTGGGTTTGATTCCTAATGACGAGGAGATTAGAAAGACAATCTTTGATATGGGGCCTTTTAAAGCCCCAGGTTACGATGGTTTCTCCCCTATCTTCTTTCAAAAGAATTGGAGTACGGTGGGCAATTCCGTTTGTAGATTTGTGAAGGCTGCTTTTGAGGGCAATATGGATTTAACGGATGCTAGTAAAACTCTTATTGCCCTTATTCCCAAAAAAGATAACCCAGAAAGGGTGGAACATTTCCGGCCGATCTCCTTATGTTCGGTTCACTACAAGTGCATAACGAAGATTCTTGCTAAAAGGTTGAAGTCTTTGTTGAATGATCTCATATCGCCTTTCCAAGTGGGATTCGTTCCCGGCCGTCATATTCAAGACAACATTATTATCGGTCAGGAAATTTTACATTCCATGAACAAAGCTAGAGGTAGAAAAGGATTTATGGCCCTAAAGATTGATCTTGAAAAAGCTTTTGACAGAGTCAATTGGTGTTTTTTGAGGCTTATTCTTCAGGAGATAGGATTGGAGGCAAATGTCATTAACCTGCTTATGAAATGTATCTCTTCCACTTCTTATAATGTGCTCTGGAATGGTTCTCAATCTGAATTTTTTTCTCCTAAAAGAGGCCTTCGGCAAGGGGATCCTATATCCCCGTTTCTTTTTGTGCTATATATGGAGAAACTCTCTCATATAATAAATGATGCTGTTGAAGGTAATCAGTGGAAGCCAATTCGCATATCTAAAAACGGTCCTGCCGTTTCGCATCTTTTGTTCGCAGATGATCTTCTTCTTTTTGGGGAAGCTTCTGAGAAGCAAATATCAGTGATTATGTCTTGTCTTGACCTTTTCTGTCAGGTTTCAGGGGCTAAAGTTAATAGAGAGAAGTCATCCATTTTCTTTTCCAAAAGAGTGCCTTCCAGTATGAGAAGGAGAATTCAAGCCACCTCTGGCATGAAAGTTTCGTCCGAGATTGGGAGATACTTGGGATTCCCCCTTTCAAGAGATAGAAGACCTAAGGAAAAATTTCATTATATTGTTGATAGGGTCAGGGCTAAACTTTCTGCTTGGAAAGCTAATTGTCTCTCTGTTGCAGGAAGAATTACTCTGGCCAAATCAGTTCTTAGCTCTTGTCCTCTTTACCCTATGCAAGTGGCTAAGGTTCCCCTGTCTATTTGCCATGAGGTTGAAAGAATCCAACGTAATTTCATTTGGGGTTCTGAGATTAAAAGGGGTTTCCACCCTGTGCGTTGGGAGATTATCTCTTTACCCAAATCTCATGGGGGTCTTGGCTTTAGAAGGATGCAATCGATGAATCGTGCTTTTGGAGCTAAATTGACTTGGAATCTCCTTAGGGGAACTAAAGGATTATGGTCTGAAGTCTTGCAGAATAAATATATGCTCAGGAATGATCACAACCTCTTTAACGTTCAATCAGGAGACTCCTCGTTATGGAAGTTCATATGTGCTCAACAACACTTGGTTGAAAATAATTCTAAGTGGGTGGTCAGGAATGGGAATTCAGTTAACTTTTTCTCGGACGTTTGGTTAATTCCTGGGAAATCAATAAATGACTTATGTTCTAGAACTCCTTCTCAGGAGGAGGAAAACTCTAAAGTGGCTGATTGGGTTGTTAACGGAAGATGGGACTTCAAGCGTCTTCAAAATCTTGTTAATAACGAGGTGTTTCTCAAGTTGACCACTACCATTCCTCCTAGATCTGATGCAGGAAATGATGTTTTGTCCTGGGGACTTACTGCTACAGGAATCTTCACGATTAAGAGTGCTTATTTTTCTATCGAGCTTGAGCCATCTCATATGTATAGCCCGGTGTACAAGCAAATCTGGAAATGGAAAGGAGCCGAGAGGATTAAGATCTTCATCTGGAAAGCCTTTCACAATAGACTGCCGACTAATGCCTGGAGGAGCTCTTGGGCTGGAACCTCCCCTTTGTGCTCCTTCTGCCAGGATGGAGATGAAGATGCTCTTCATGTTCTTCGTGATTGCAATTATGCAAGGGAGGTATGGTTAAAATCTGTTCATCCTTCTCATTTTCCTAACTTCTTTTCTTGTTCGCAGGAAGACTGGATTGCGATGAATTTGAAGATGGATTTAGGTCTTGAATCTACTTGCAATTGGAACCTTTTTTGGGGAGTTGCTTGCTGGCTTCTCTGGTCTTGGAGGAATAAGGATATTTTTCAGGAGCATTTCATCAAACCTCACGACCCCTACATTTCAATTAAGGCTACTTGGACTTCCTACGTCCAAGTCGATGATATTCTGCAGATTCAGCCTGTTACTGCCTTCTATCAATCGCAACAGTGGAAGCCGCCGGACAGGGGTTGGGTCAAAATCAACGTTGATGGAGCGGTTAACAGATCCTCCAGGATGGCAGGTTGTGGAGGTGTTATAAGGGACCACTTGGGTTCCTGGATTATGGGATTTAAACAGTCGCTTGGTCAAAGTGACTCCCACTCTGCTGAGGAATTTGCTATTTACAAGGGTCTTATGGCCGCCTCTGATTATGGCTTCAACCAAATTATTATTGAATCCGATTCCAAAATTCTGGTTGACCTGCTTAATTCTAATTGTGATGCCTCTACCACTGGGTTATTATTCGCGGAAATCAAAGATCTCTTATCTAAGGATTGGAATGTTGTCATCACTTATATTCCTAGGGAACTTAACATTTTGGCTGATGCTTTAGCTAAGGAGGCTATCTCCTCCTCTGATGTCTTCTTATCATGCCCGCACCACCTTCTCGAAATGTGGTCGAATGATTGTTTGGGATATCCTTCCCTTTCTTTGTAGTTTCTCTCTTTGAGCCTTCGTGCTCTCTCTTTATATCAAAAAAAATACACACACAGATACAAGTTACTGTTAGTATATAAAAAAAAGATACAAGTCACAGAAGTGAAGGGATATAATATCATATAACATGGCATACTCCTTCCGTATGCAATACATGTAACAGCAATTAATTAATTCGGTTTAAGAAAATTGGTTATTTGTCATTACTATGTAAAAAATATGTTTCACTTTTATTTAAAAATACATTGGAGAGAGAGGAGAGCATTGATTTGGGAGACGAAGAGAGTGAGAAAAACTTTTTGAAATAATAAGGCTAATTTGATGATAAACAAAAGAAGATTACATTGAATAAAACCAGGAGATTCGGGAAGAGTTGTATATATAAACTAAAATGACTCATGAATATGTTGTATGTTTGATTAAGGTTTGTACAAATCCATATGCTTGTTTGGATAGTCCGTTTGGGCATTCAAAAGTCATTTCTACGTTTACCGAGACAAAATTCCTCTCACATATTTACCTTGGAATCTGTGTCCGTTCTCCTAACGGACTTACCAAATAAGCCCTATCCATGGGCGTTTTAAGTCAGTTTATGTGCCTGTTTGGGAATATGTTGGGAGAGTGATTTTACACAAGTCAAGATAAGCATGTGGAGAAGTTTTGTTTCAACTTGTATGCAATGAGGCACTAACGTGCTTCCCAAACAAGCACTGTACTGCCTAAAAAATGTCTCAGATCTTAAACCCGTACCGCTTCTTCTTCCCACGTGCGATAGTAGTGCCTGCATGATTAAGAGAATTCAAAGTTATCAGATGAGTGTGTGTGAAGGAGACGGGGAGGTGGGGAGAATCTGATACATGGAAATATGCCTAATTTATACACGCTAGTGAATTAGTGAAGGTTCTATTGTATCTGTAAGGAGATGAAGAGAGAGCTGGAAAAGACCAAGACCTAGAGAAGAATCCAGACTCGGACACATACGTGACTCAGCGAATCATTCAGTTGATCCACATTTCAGTCTAGAGAGATAGGAAAGATTAATCTAAGCAAAGATATAACACACACATATATGGAATTTCTCAAATTTTTATGGTAAATATCAAGTTTGTTCTTTTTTGTTTTGGGTTCATGTTATAAACACTCTTGTCTTCTCAATTTATATAGGCTCTCCTAAGTCTGGAACTGGAAGGGTGTTCATGGTCCACGTTGCTTTACACTAAATCCGGCAGCATCCGATACTGTACTAGCACCTGCACCTGCACCAGCTGAACACAATACTACTAATAATAATGGACCGCCTCCGTCTTCGTTGTCATATCGAAGTCGAAAGCGTGCGGCGGTTAGCGGTGGAGGAGGGCCAGAAGGTGGAAGAGGAAAAGAAAAACAACTCAAAACGAATAAGACGCCAAGCAATGAGAACATAGATAGTATCATAGATAATGATCCTTTCTCAGAGACTCAGATTTGCTCATTTCCGCGCCATGAGGGTGATTTTAAAAATGCCGAAATTAATTAAAAGACTTCATTTCTATATTTATATAAATGTCTGTTTGGGTATTATTAATTAATTATGTACGAACTGCATCGGAGCTGAATGCAGGTCATTTCAAAACCGGATCGATGAAGTGGATATCGAGATGTTAAAGACGAATAAGGATCAATTAGTCAAATTTTAGTACGAGAAATCCCGTAAGTCATGTGTCTGCACACAAAAGAATAAAAATGGTAGGATTGATGTTACTTAAAAAGCAATTGTTCATACATTAAACTTAGATATTCAAATTTAATTATACATTCAACTGTTTGATTTCAGTGTGCAAAAATCGAACTATGCCTTCGCAGACGTTGATCTTAACTGCTATCTCTGAACCATCCCGCTTTGCTGGAACACTTTTACACAGGGTATGAGTATGACACTAAATGTCTGTGTGTGTGTGTGTGAGAAGGGAATGTTGTTGAAGGGAATATTTGGTGAAGAGTACGAGATAGAAAGGAAAATAAATTCATGGACTAAGCCACCTAGTGAAAAGAGTTATACCTATTTACACATATGTTCCAAGTTGAAGAGTCTGTGAGAATTTAGAAAACGTATTTAGGAAAGCTGTTTGTTATTACCCTCAATTAGATATGACAGTACTTCACTTGAATCCGATTCTTTGTTTTTTTTTTTGCCAACACTTGAATCCCGATTCAATAATATTATATATGTATGTATGTATGAGCTAGCTATATAAAAAAATAAGCTTGGGTTTCTGATTTTGCTTTTGCTTTTGCTTTTGCTTTTGGCGGGGTTCCCAGTGAAGATGAGCAGGGAAGAGGAATGGCTTAAAGAAAAAGCCCCAACTCGAAGTTTCTGCCAATAAGGTTATTAAATCTGGACTTGAACCGATGACATAGTGATTTAAGGGTTAGTGAATCAGATTGGAGTCAAATTGAGGGTCAGATCGGTGAAGAATAAAAAAATAAATATGATAACACATGACGCATCAAACTATCTAAAATTGAAATTTTTAAAAAATAAGTAGTAAATTCTATTATTAACAAAATAACAATTACTAAATAATAATATACTTATAAATATCTATTATTCAACATTATTTACAGTTTCAAAATATTTATCCTAACAAAATATCAAAATATATATATAAATGGTAAGGGGACATTTAGTTTTTTCTTCTCACATTTTGTTTTCCCCTTCAAACACCAAAATGTTCTTCTTCATGTATTCTATAAATGGGACAAAAGCAATCAACATGCAACAAAAAGACAGTATGGAAGAAGCTTAGGTGGGAAAATACCAACTTGTATTCTTCTAGGGCATATACAAATTTATCTTTTGACTTACATTATAATTGATTGTGTTGTCTTCATTTATCTTAACACCTCATATTTTTTCTAGGATGTATATATGTCTTCCATTGTTGAAGAAAACCATAATTCCTCACGTTGTGACCCATACTTCTTAAATTCTATTGTTATATCACATTCTAATCCAACAACTTCTCTTTCATCCTAATAAAATTTTGTAAAAAATTAAAACAAAAAGAAAAGAAAAGATAACCGGGTCAACTCACCCAACCGGCCAAATTGACCTGCTTTACCGGGTCAACCCCAAATCGAGGTCAGGTGGCAAATCAGACCAGACCAGTGGCAGGTTCACCGATTTTCGATCCGAACCGGCCTTTCCGATTTTAATAACCATGTCTGTCAATCCTGATAAATTGGGGTTGGGCAGATACATGCAAATGCTCTTGTAGTTTTATGTATTGAGATTCTGTGAAAGGAGTGGATAGATTGGCAAAACTATAGTAGAAATGATCTTTTAGGGACGATGTTGAATTATGAAGGAAACCTTCATCGAAGGCTTTTGCAGTCAATTTCTTAAAATATTTGGTCAGCAACAAATATTCCACTCATCGTCACAGTACACACAACAAAATGAAAGAAATAAATAACTGCACTTTATACATTACAAACAGAAAGAAAACTAATAACCCATCAGGGACCTGAGAGTAAATAAAGCTAAGGTAATAAACATATCGAAGATCGAAGTGCTCCATCCAACCCTTCCATAGCAAACGATTACAAACACTAAACGACATCAATATATAACTTCATTCTCAGGTCGTTCTCGTATACAAGTTACAATATTTTACAAAGGAACCGAAACAAATATATATATTTTTTTCACGGTCCACTTTTCCTCCAAACAAAAGGGGAAAAATAAAAGGTTTGAAGGAAAGATGTCCGCATACACAGCACCTCTATGATTGAACAGGTTTGTATGATCCTCAGCAGGTATGTGCGCGCGCGCCATATATATCTATATATATGTAACACTATCAAATCATAAACATTGATTCTCTGCTAAAGATTGCAAACTTGCCATAGAAAATACTAGCAGTAAGACACTGAAATTGGACATATAGTTCATCCACTAGTTGCTAACTTGTCCTTTCTTCCTCGGCTTCACGGACCTCTGATTGGCTGGAGGCTTTGAATTAGGGTCCACGAGAAGCAAGCGTGACATAACATAGGATAAGAGTTCCTCATGGTGGGAGAAGGTGAAGTCCAAATGAGCATATTCAAATTCACTATAGGATACATCCACGCCAGCATCCTTCATCAGCTTATAGTGCCTTCTAACCATGGAAGGTCTTATCACTCCATCCTTTTGCCCAGCAACCAGGTCAACGGGAATGTCAATGAGCCCATAGTATTCACCCAAGTCCAGAGGCTCCGGCGAACCATATGCCTCTATATTAGCAGATGCACTTCCATAATCAAACAGTCTAAATTTTTTGGCTCGCTTAATCTGTGCAAGATGGAGAGCGACTCGGAAAGATACTCCTGGCATGTCATTCATGTTGTAGTGGGGTAACCCTAACACACCAACCCAGTTTGAGCTATCTCCACCAACAACATAACTCATTAATGTTTGAACCAGTCCTCCAACTGCTGGTAGGTTATGCAGGTCCCGGGCTAACTTGTTGACAAGCATTCGGAAAAATCTGGTTGGTATGTAGAAAGCAGGCAAAATAGGAGATAAAATAGGAGCCAGCGGAAGTAACACATGTTCCGCAACAGAAAAAACTAGGTTTGAGTCATAATGAAAACCAGCGGGTGATAAACAAATCAATCTCGATAGTCTGTGAGGTTTTCCTTCGATTCTGCGCATAATAACATGCATAATCAAGCCAGCTCCTCCCAAACTATGGCAAATTGCACAAAGCTTGTAAGGCTGATCCTTATTAGTTTCTTCTTCCAAATTAGGTTTACTAAGCTTTAATTCCACAGTTTTTACTTCATGGATCTTTTCTATCATAGCAGGAATATCCTCCATCCCATGCTCATTGATGGAGTATTGCCAGTATCTGCATATTACAAAAATAAAGGTAAAATTATCATCACTTATATTACAGCCCAATAGTGCATAAAATATGATGAGATGAAAATCAAGATAATACAGACATGAAAACGCAAATGAGATAAGATAGTTTGCTTTGTTAACTTACCGTCGTGATGAGATGTTCTTGTTGACATGTTCCCTTGAGACCAAACCACGAAGGTTTCCCAGAAATACATCATACCCTGTAAAAGAACAACATTCTACATGTAATTTATTCTGAAAACAGATACATGTTCTCATCAGTGGAAGTATGTATCCTGACAAATATAACAAACCTTGATCATAGGCTGCAAAAGCTGGAGAGCCAACAACCCCATTGGATACCCAACTGGAACAAAAATATTTTAACTTTTTAGAATAATATGTAATCGATATACTTTATCAGCTTTTAAAAAGAATTTGAAAGTGAGCTCTGACTTCTGAGTATCATGGACACAATAAAACCTCCAGGCAACTAGGAATGAACATAATTGACAATTCCATCCATTTTTCTTTGTTAAGTTTACAACAAAGTGGTTTTCATTACTGAAAGAACAATGAAAAGTATAGCGACACAGGATAAATATCCACCTCAGCAAACAAATGGAAACCAACACTAAACAAAGTAGCAAGAATTAGTTCCTCCCTCTAGAACGAAATAATATACACCACTCCATATGCATGTGTTTAATAAAGAAAACCGAGGACCAAAAGGAAAACAAATAAACGACTTTTCCACCATAATAAAGGTTAGACACTCTCTAAAGAAACACAAGCTTTAGGATGCAACCACATGACTTAAATGACAGCACATGTAGTATAACAAAAATGTCCAATTCCTTAATTCCCCAGATCCTTTAAAATGAATCAACAGAAATTTGTTCAAATTGAGCAGAGCCTGGATTCAAATGTTTTATAAGATGCTAAGAAAGTAATGCCAGATGCTCGAATTTAAATAGTACTGAATCCACATGTTATAATTACTATCACCAAGTTACCTGAAGTGAATATTTTGTAATTACAGACTGTGTGGGCACGCATGGATGCATCTGCAACTATATGAACAGTTATACAGTTATTAAACGGGTATTACAATTTATATGACCAATCTCATTGTTCAGAAGTAATAACCTCTCCAGAAAAAAAAAACTATTACTTTTACAATAATGGGAGCTCTTCAAACGAAGGCAAACCATCTGACTTTTTAAACTTCTTATAAGCAAAAAAAATCATGGAATCAAGGCGAACTAAGCTGGGAAAAGACAACAGTATCACTTACCCCATGGATGAATCTAAAACTCCATGTTGAAGATAAACCACTTTTTGTGCATCTCGCCTGCAACACCAGCTTAGAAGTATTAGATATGTCCAAGTTACAGCACAGCCTCCATTTTTGAAATTATAGTGATGCACCCCAACAATTCACTATTTCAAACAACATTATTTCTTCCAGCCTCCACACTGCTTTCTGCTTCTACACATGAATTCTTAAAGTTCCAATCTATTATTACTATTTCTATTAAGAATGAATCATTTCAGTTCAGAAAGATGTCTGATTGACAGAAAAAAGTCTTATTCCCGATTGTCCCATTTGTTGTTTCAGACATAATTCATAATCAACCCTAATAACAAAGCAGAGAAACTAAATATGTCAATTACACCATGCATTTTGTCTCTACTCTCAATATTGTCATGATTCAAAGTAGATTCCCAGATTTAGCATGGATTTAAACTTAACTTTGGAAGGTCAAAGTCAATTCAACTATCAAAGAGGGTTAAATTTCCTTCTAGAGTCCATTTACCTAGGTATTCTTTCCAAAAGAAGAATATATCCATCTGCAGTGATCACATGAATGGCTTCATATGGATACCTGTCACCGGAAGGAGTACCAATTATGAAACAGACAAACAAAATTTCAAAATAAAAGTATTGAATAAAGGAAGATATGAAATAGCCTTTACCCAAGCTCTGTTATGACATCCTGACATGTCCGGGCATCTGTATTCATAGATTGGTTAAAGCTTCTATTCCTCTCCGAAGGTTTTGGGTCATTCTTCCCAAGTACAGCTGTGGAAACAGAAACATCGGCAACATCATGATCTTCCTTAATGCCACTGTCATGATATGAAAACAACTGTTTTAATGTCCCAAAGGCTTGTGATGGAGAGAGAAGAAGGTGTGTGGCCTTGTGAACAACATCAAATATAGCTTCTATACATATCTCGGTGAATAGATGAAGATCCTGATTGATTGGCAAAAGAATTTAATGAGCAACACATGAATAACAAGCATGCCAATCTATTTAAAAATATTGAATAATTATCAACAGAACACAACAGAATTTAATGAGAAAAACATAAATAACAAGCATGTAAATCTATCTAGAAATATTGAATAATTATCAACAGAACACAAAACACACTAGATTGCAATTATTGCACAACCTCAATAACTCCATGTCTCCGATCAGTTGCATGGTGAATAACATGGTCCTTGAGGCTTCGCACTCTACTCGCTGAATGCAAACATGAAGGACGTGGACTTCCGGGGATAGATGGGGCTTTTGAGCACCCAGAATAAGCTAACTGAAAAAGATGAACTGGAATTCCCAGAAAAAGCTTGAAAGGTAACGAAACCCACATCATGATATACTGGATCCAATTCATCTGATGCCAAATGTGCTTGGGCTGATTAGATCTAGAGGCCCTAGGACTTGGTGATACAGGAGATGCAGCAGATTCATATCCAGAACTATCTTCTTCTCCAGATAAGACGTCCAGGCTTGAAGCATCAGTATCAGAATCCTTAGAAAGTTCATGTATGAACTGGTTGAAAGAGGACACACCGCTAGGAAGAAAAAAGGCAACAAAAAACAAGTCAAAAGCAGCATTCAAGAAATCAAGATTAAAGGTGCCACATCATTAAGATATAATGATAGGCATGTGTAAGAACAATATAAAATGCATATTCTCAACCGCAATTTTCATGTTATAAAGAAGAACAATAACACAAACGTAACTGATACAAAATTGTAAAGAGTCTAGACTACAATAAAATAAATAGATGTAAGCCCATATGCTTTTATATAAAACAGGAAGAAATCTAATACACTAGAAAGCTTAAGGCAAAGCAATTCATTTCCTAAATCATTGATCCCCGTACTTTTCCAGCTCACTCTAACTTCACTCTCTAGACTTAATTATTTTTTATCTCACCTGCCTCTCCTAAATTTTTCTTTTTATTTTTTGTCATTTAATTTTGATCCTAAATTATAATTGTTATTTAATTCTTTCTTTTTGTTAATTTTGATTTTGATTCCTTTCAAAATATGCCAAATTCAGTTCTGCGTTTCCTTTTATAAAATAACCAGCATCATGGACAGTGTCCTGACCAAAGCCAAAAGGCACAATGAGAAGGTAAAGTCTATGAATCTTTAAAGACAACTTATCAGAACGAAAGGAAAATTCAGGGATGAATCCTTGGTGTAACAAGACATGAACCAATCGAATTAATACCTGAATACACAGCATGTAAGAAGTATGTGGCATCGAGAACAGGAATCATAAAAACAAATATAATACTGGAATAATCATTGAGAAAGCTTCTCATAACTAAACCACTAACTTTTAAACAATGGTATTCCTTGATTATGGCCTATTACTCCTCCACCGGAACAAAAAATGTCAGGAAAAATTTCAATCATGTGAATCGTCTAGGGGTTATCACTAGTCCACACAAGTTTTTTACATTTAAAAGTAAAACTATGATAGAAATCAATAATGTCACGCAAAACTTACTTTTCCATCCAACGTGGAAAATGTGGTCCACGGAAAGCTGGCCTGAGCTCCCAACCATGAATACCTTCAAGTATAGTTGCTTTCCCAGGTAGAAATGCCAACAAGAGTGCCGAAATTCCATTGATCAGCCTCACAATATTGTTCAAAGACTCATAAGTAAATGTCTTCACTGACCTGAACTAAAAACCAAATGTAAATGTTCATCCTCCAGCCACTTGATTGAAGGCTGTTAAAGTAGATAATAATTTTAAAAGTTAAAGCTTTTGAGTTGAGTAGGCCCTTGACATGATCTTGGAGTCTCTAACCACGTTAAAATTTATTTGATTATCCTTAATTAAAGTTTAAGCACAAAACGTGGTAAGCTTGTACTTTATTCATTACTTCAAGCCTAACAGATTTTCCTGTAAGAGAGCATGTTAACAGCTATGATAAAAAAATATTCATAGGCCTTTGAATTGAATTTGTTCTTGACAAAAAACCATAAATAGGATCCATGGCTTCAGAACATCTACGAATAAATAGATGGCGAAACTACAAATTAACTAAAAAGTATAAATAGATGGCTTCAGAAGATCCATGACTAAATAGGATCAATGGCTTCAGAACCTGCCCAGACACCCAACAAGAAGATACAGGAAGTAACAAGTTATACAGACACTAAAACAAATGCATTCGAGGGATCGAATCATTTTCGCCACAACGGCCGGTTGATTAACTATAGAGTAAAAACAGGAAAGCACGAACACCCTTTCAATTAAGACAAACATTATCAGGTATCATGATCTGTATTCACAACCACATTGCTAAAAAAGTAACATGACCTTCCTCTTTAGTGACAGTCAAGCGACGTACGACCAAGTGTCATAACATTATTTCCAAAACCAT
Source organism: Vachellia pachyceras (assembly GCA_025593235.1). Classification (NCBI taxonomy): domain Eukaryota; kingdom Viridiplantae; phylum Streptophyta; class Magnoliopsida; order Fabales; family Fabaceae; genus Vachellia; species Vachellia pachyceras. Next base: position 11,127 of record JANTPZ010001437.1, on the reverse strand, counting down.
ATTGATCAAAACATGGCCTTACTCTTTAGTGACAGCGAGGACGGTGTCAACCAACCGTTGCATCATGCGCTAAAAAATATCAGGTTGTCCCGTATTCTGATCAAATCACCCGATGACGAAACAGAAATCGAATATCGAATAGTTAAACGAAATCACCGGAAAAGAAAAATATAGATTCCCCAATTCGCGTCGTCGCAAGAGAAGCGTAAATTCAAATCTGCTTCAACGCAATGAAGGGGAAATATCCGAAACAGGGGACCTGGATTCTGAGGAAAGAGGAAGAGGGCAAGCTATGATCCTTGCCTTCAGGTAGGGGAAACCATAAATCAGTTAAGAGGAGCCCCACGTGGAGTGCAGTGATGGCTATGTGTCGCTGTCTAGTCATTTTGTAGTGGATTTTGTTTCCACGTAAGGCCAACGTGAAGCAGCGAGAATTATTGATTATAAAATGAATCTACTGTTCATGCACTGTGGTGGATTTTACTGGGGAGAAGGACGGTGACATTCGTGATAAATTTTCTTTTTTGAAAAAATAAATTGTAAATATTAAACCGTTGATAGAGTTAATGATGCAGATGGAGGGTTAAGATTAGAAGGGCAACTTCCTCGGCCAATCGATTAGCGACGCCAGAATCGAATTAAGAGAAAATGTTGGATTTCGTGGTCGGCAACGTATGTTTCACGAGAATCATTATAACGATATGCGTGGGATCCATAGGATGTCATTGTATAATAAAAATCTAAAATCTACTTTTCTAATTTACAATTTAAAAAATAAATATCTTAAAAAAGTTTTGTTTTAAATATAGGTGAATATACTCCTTCAACGTTAGCCTATATGGTCTTTTTAAGAAAAAATTATTGATTAATAATACAAGTTATCTATAGTTATTATGCATATGTAGTGTTGTAGCTAGCACCTTATGACAATTTTAATTCTATTCCAATTTATTATTACGGTTAAGGTGAAAAAAATTTATAAGTTTTTATAAAAAAATGTATCATGTACATATATTTTTCGGAAGTACAAAAATATCCGTGTACATTTAAAATATGTGAAATAATGCCATAATTGTTAAATATAGCTTAACACATTTAAATAAGCATATGCAAAATAAGCATGGATCCCATAACAAAAAAAGAACGAGGTTATGACTATATTTAACAATTTTGGCATTACAACATCCGTTTTGAATATTCATAGTATTTTTGTACATCCAAAATGTATACGGTGGAAAGCACTTTTCGTAAAAGTTTATAATTATTTTTATATCTTAGACGTTGTATGTTAAGCAAGATGAGATGGTAAGACAGAATTAAATGGGGATGGGGGTAATGAAAATTTCTCTTAATTTAAAATAAATTTAATAAATTAATCGCTCTTCTTTGATTACGTTGAAGTCATTAAACGTAAATAGCATGGAAGTATGTGTTTGAGTGAGTTCTAGCAACCATCCCAGATCAAACAAAGGGTATCTACGCAAATGTATATTTCCTACAAGGCTCAAAACAGAGAGCTTGTTTTGTTGATGATCAGACCCTAATTAATAAATAAATAAACAAACCTTTCATCTGTTTTTCTTTTTAATTATTAAGCCCAGTTAAATTGGGTATCGATTAAACTGATGAGTTAAGTTTTAAAGAACACAAAAGCTGTAAAGCTCTTTTAATAAGTATAATTAAGACAGCCGTATTATGAGTTCAGAACACAACTCAAGACCATTGATGTTTTTTAGCGTAAACTAAGGATAGAAAAGGAAATGGAAACACTCTCTTTCAAGGACATAAACTTATCTTTCAAACAACTCCACTTTATCATTCAACAAACAACTAAAATTACTTTGCTCCACATTTTTCTCACTTTGATTTGGACACCAAATCACTAGTAAAGTCATTTTTAAGGATCCACATTTGCGTGTTTGAATATGAATGCTCCGAGGATTCGCCCAGAGATGTGAACATATCTTTTAAAAAAAGATTCCACGAGAATCATCATTTTATAATTTGGATTTTTCAAACATATGCGGTGCATGATAGACACCACTAATTAAAATGACCATGTCTATATTTGGGAGTGTTTAATGCAAATTAAGTTAATTCAAACAATTTACTGTCAAGTTTGACCCAGAAAAAATAAATATCTAAGAAATTATACTGAAGCTTTTCCTTACTGTATTCCTCTATACTGCCAAAAAAACACATGTTGAGCTGATTTCTGACAGAAGGTTGTCGTGTTCTTTAATTCTCTACTGCAGGGGAAGATACTGCAGCTGCTGCTTCTACAGCATCCAGTTCGGTAGTTGCATTGGTGGTAAGTGAGAAGGCAAATTCCGAAACCAAAAGCAAGTGGTCGCTTCCCACTCTCTATTGTTCATAAAAAGGAACGGTTAGATTAGGAGAAATAATATTTATACATGTTTTAGTTCGTAGTAAGATTATAGAGTTTGGAACCAAACAAAGGTCCCAGGACCCTAATACGTTACTGTGGATTGAAACTGATGTTAGTTGATGAGGGGATCAACGGTCCATTGAACTAACTACCCGTGAACACATTTTAGAACCAGCCTCTAATTCCAGTCTTCTTTTATCAAATGGGATAAGGAAGAGCACAGTCAGGCAGGATAAAAGTGGTTCTAGAAAAATAAGTGCTAACAGAAAAATAAGTGGATTTCTCTGAAGTCTAAAATCTTAATCCACTTGGCTTTTTTTTTTTTATCCTTTCAATTTTTCATCACATTTTGCAAGCCTCCTTAATCCCCTCAACTTGCATATCTGATCACTAAGTCGAATATTAAATGCTTCATGAATAATGATTTAAAATGGCCTTCAGCTACAAAAACCAAGTCATAATAATAATAACTTGCTAGGAAGGCCACCTGTCCTCCAGAGTAGTACCGGTAAAGCGGGTCAATCCGCCAAAAAATACTCCTTTTTTCAAAAAATAAAAATAAATTTATTTGTTTACCTAGCTTTTTCATATAAGATTGTATACATAATTTTCTTTCTAATCCTATCAATAAGTGCTCAATAATTTCCTAAAAATAAAATTTAATACTACTTTTTTCTTTATAAAAAATATTGGGATGAAAAAAAGTAAAAAATATGTAAAATATATCTTTTAAAATAAAAATAAAAAACGGGTTAGGCGGATGGCCCGCCAACCCGCGGGTTATGGTGTAGAAAGTTGCCAAAGGTTCACCATTGAATCCCCTGGTACTTGCTGAACCCTGAAAAAGTAGAACATGCCCATTTGAAGGGAGTGGAAACCAAATCCCATTTTGTACGGAGAATGATGATAGCTTTCCACTGACATGATAATTTATTTTTCATAAACCATGAGGAAAGGATTCAAGAAAATCATGTTTGAAACGAAAGGATTACAATTCGTTAGTAGCATGGGATGCTAGATTACTGTAAAAGACAAAAGGGGGGGAGGTGACAAGAGAATGATGCTCAGAACTGTATACCTTAACCGTGGCATAAGAACTACTAAGTTTGAATGGGTGCACAACCAAGTGACGCTCATAATCTCCTGTTGCAGTTATTACCTTTTGAACATAATGCTCAGAAAAAGCCTTAGTAGCCTATGCCACTTTCAAGAAACTTACGTTCTTCAATTAAAAGATGTAATCAAATAGTGATCCCTTTACAGATTATGGATCATACATTATACTAAGCAATAGGGAATCAGTCGTGAAAGTGCATGTTAGCTCGAATCATATTAGAGAAGGGCCACATAAATCTGTAAAATGATCATAAGGAAAAAAAAATCCCATGCAGCTTCTATTAATAAAACAAAAGCCAGACAGAATATGAAATTCTTAACAAATTAAAGACAGAATGACTTGACCACAAACCATCACGAGTTTCTGAGGAAGCAGAATCTAGAAATGGTAAAGTAGCAAAATTTCCCGATCCCTCAGAAAGTAATCAAACCGTGAAGCCAATTACACCAGCATTACTTCATCTTAAGAACGTGAATAATCAAAAACTAATTCCCAACTATAAAACAAGCACTGAAGCTTATAATATATCATTAATTGCCAAAGTTTAGAAAGAGAGGGAGAGATGTACCTATCCATTAAGATAACTGGATTGACTGCCTCTTTTTTGTGGCCTAAAGGCTAAAACATGATCAGGATGACAGTTTTTCTGCCCAGATAATTCCATTCTGTCATATAACATGATATTTAACTGCAATTGAAAACCACAATTAATGTCAAGCAAGCACCTTGAAATTATTCACCGCACATGATTAATCCAAGTAAATGGACTTGTAAACCAAAAAAACGTTTGTCTAACTAACAATATAAAGTATTCACCTCAGATGATGACGAGAACTTGTATATACCATTCTGTTGATGAGAAATTTGAAGGTAAAAAAGGGAAAAATAGAGCAATACATCAAAAGTAAGCACAGACAAAAACAGAATGCAAGTCTAGGCACCTGTTGCTTGGCCTTGACTTGCAGAAGACTAAATATGCATATTTCGGAATATGGTACCTGAGGAGTACCGTTAAAATCACCCGCAAGCACAACAGGGACATTGCCCCATTTCTCTGAGAGTGTCTGTGCTCTTGACAAGAGTGAACGAATCTGAAAATACAAAATATTTCAGTTGAATAATTATTAGAGTATATCAGGATTCAGAGATCAATAGAAAACATGGTAATGAATGTTGGAAATTCCATTCAATAAAAATGACCCCCTGAAAATTATATATGATTCAATGAAAAACCCCACACAAACCTTAACTTTCCGAAGTTCTGCACAGAAAAGTGTAAGAAAATTGATCTTTGCTTCTCGTTATTATGATGTCATGATAATTTGACATAGAAACTGCAAAGCAGCACAGGAGACTTACTTGGCCTAGTTTAACTTCTCTGCTTGAATTATGAAGCACATGGATATTACTGACTAGTAGTCTTCTTGAGTCAGATTTACGCATCTGCCTGTAAAGTATAAGTTAGAAGCACAATGGATGAACGGCTGCTTGGTGTACCTTAGAATGATGCAATTTGATTATTAGGATTCAGATCGACGAGGGCACAAGACCAGCAGAACTAGTACCTCAGCTTCGCAACTTGTTTAAGTCTACAGCTATTGGGATAAGAAAACCTTTTTCAACACATGCACCGGACTTAGGAGATTGCCATAAAGGGCTACATAAGCATCTAGCTTAAATTTTCAGCCCTTACACCAGTTAATTTTGGAGCTTAAAAAAAATTAGCTTTACTATTATTGTCCTACAATATAACATCCAATATTTGCTCCCCCTTTTTGGCGTGACAAACAAAATTTTCCGATAGTTCCTTGAATCCCTCTATTCCTTTTGTCTTTGACATTGTTTCCCATGCAACCACATGCTATAAGAGGCCCACATATTTTGAACAAAAAAATAAATATTAATAAAGCCGTTCATACAATAACATAAGATTCCAAAGAAATTTGCTTATTATAAGGAATCAGTAACTCAAAAACTGAAAGCTGAGCAACATTATCACGGAGACCGATGCCCTTGAATTCAACACTCTCTCCTTCCAACAACCGGAACCTAACAGACAAAGTGATGGTGTGAAAACTTCCATGAATCAGATAAGTGTAACCCAAAAAGAAAACCCTTATCAATCAATAAACTAAGTCGTAATTTTCTTACTTGTCAGCTTTCCAAAACATTGCGCAAACATCAATTGTGTGTCCATCCAGTACGTCTCTGCAGCCCATTATCCTATGTCATTAGCCTCATCTGTTTCTCTTTTTGATAATTTGGTAAATAGATTACTATATAAGGTTCCCAAGCATGCCTTTTGAATCGGCATTTTTTAATGATCTTAGCTCATCAGGTCAACCCAGGAAGCTAGTCCAAAAGATGCTCAGGCAGTTCATAGTTGGTGGAACTCATAAGAAATGCTGAAGGTTTATTCTATATATGTAAATATCTAAATATTATCATCAATGCAGCAGAACTTGCCACGTAACATTGATGATGACCTATAAAGATTACTACCATCAACTTGCCATGGTTGAAAATTGAAATTATACCTTATAAGATCCCATATATCCTGCTTTAACCAGAGTGTTTGAGATTTCCAAATACCTGTCTACCTCCTGACAAATTATTCCAACTTCCATAAGCTACTCTTTGAGATTCAGCTCTACTCAATCAAAGTATGTTTTCATCATTTAAATGCACATTATTAGAAAAATATATTCTAAATTAATCAACACACATTTATTACATTTAACTAATTTAATGATTTTTTAATGTGTAAAAATTATTTATCAAGCTCTCATTACTATCCTTACTAAAGCTTTGAATTTTTTCCTCAAATAAAATGGTGTATTGGTTTTTTTGTACAAAAAATTTAATGAGGTATGTCTTCAAAGTTAAAGATGGTGATAACATGTCTTAAAGTTTAAAAGGAGTTTACAGACATACTTACGAATTGCTTATTAATAAAATCCTCATATTATAGGTTGTTGAACTCATAACCTTATAATTATGAGCCAACGATCTCTTCGCCAACTGGACCGACCTTTGTTGATTTTAAAGGGTGATTCCCGTTAGGGTGTACTGTTGCATTACTTCAATGATTGGGCTTGTAGTTATCAGAATGGGTCTCAGCCTCCTATAATGTGGAGCCCACATAATCTCTGATTGAAGAGTCCATTGTGTAGCCCAATTGACTTTGAAACAAAGAAACGATCTGGTGATCCCATTGAAGGCTTCCCTAATCCACTTCCAAAATTCACAATAGAAGACCCTTCAAACTAGACAGTAAAAGTAGGTTATCATGTCCAACATAGCAAATTACGTCTCCGATCTCATAACCCAACCGGTACCGAGCATCTCCCTCAAATTTTTTCCCCCTCCAAAAGTGGGGTTGTGAATTCAGACTGAGTATAATGTGTACATTATGTGCGAAATCCAATTGCAAGTAAATACATTCAACACAGTGGCAAATATGACTAATGTTCATTTGTTCATGTCACGGTATATTATTTGCTTAGATTAGTGTTTGCAAAATTCACTAGGCTCCACTCCCGCTCACGAAGTCACACATTAATATGTGATATATTTTATTATATTATAATTATTATAGATATTAACCGGGAATTTAGTAAAATATTTAGATTGTGACCTGTAGTCTTTTGTACATAAAATTCAAACAATGTAAACTCTAGTCAATTTTATAAATCAGTGCCAGATGATGGTGAGAAAAACAAGTGAAGCTTGATGGTCATATTGATACATAAAATTCTAATTACTGTTGAGATTCCTTCGACTGGTGATGGCCATTTTTTGTCGCCATCGCTATGTCTATTTCTAGTAAGAAGATATTTGACATTATATTGTGCTTGTTTGACAACGCTTGCTTGTAGCCATAAACACGTTCAACAGTGTTTTTCCGCAAAATGAGACAATTTCCTTCACATATTTGCCTCGGCTTGTGTGAATAAGCCCATAAATACTTTTCTACCGCTTTACCAAACGGACCCATTATGACTTTATTTGTTCTACATATACCTATTCTATTACTAATCTTATATCCACGCAAAAAAAAGAGCACAATTGTAGGAGGTAATATATTTTATTGCTACAGGATTCATAATTAGAGAGCTCATAAATATATATAATTTTATATAGTTATTAGCATTGTTTTGGACATATGAGCATGGGGACAAACAAAATGAGGGCAGAGGAGAAGCAACACAAAGAATTCAACAGCAAATAAAGCTAGCTTCCTTTTTTTTTTTTAATACAAAGGTAAGCTCAGCTTGAACAGAAAACTTAGTCACTTTACATCCCTAGCATTAAATTGCTTGTTGTCGAGAAACATTATCGGACAACCATGTGGTATATCAGGCACTTAGACCAATTCATTTGATCCAATGTGCTCTTGTCTGGCCAGATAATCAGCACAGCGTATAATGTCTCTACACTTATGATGGATCTCCACATGCCACTCCCCATAAATCATACCTCCGACTTGTGTGATTAGCGGTTTCGTAGGATGATTAGGATCACATTCACGCATGAGGAAGTTATACGTCTCTATTGAGTCCATGTGCAGTGCTAAGTTCTGCAGGCCCAATTGTTGACATGCTTGCAATCCTGTACGGATGGCCTGAAGCTCTTCTTTCTAAGACTCAATACATCCCCACGCCCTTATTATTTATCCGGAGAGGTTAGATAGAAACTCAAAGGTGTGGAGGAATAAGAGTCATAATGGAATCAATCATATGGATCCCCTGTAAGAGAGTACGGATTTTTAGGCAATGAAGAAAAGATAAGTATGGAGGCGATCCCATTGTGTTCACCTCAGGGGAGATATCAGCAGCAAGAGGAGCACCAGGAGCAGCACCGCCCAATCTACTCATGCTCAGAACCTGTTCTTGTTAATAATAGTTTATCAGAAAAATTATATTCCCCAATGGTGATATATACACACACATATCGACACATAAACCCATTTCAATTAATAGAGAATATTAAACTAGTGTCAGACTTGCACCTTCACTTGGAGCTGTAAGAACTTGACGTAGTCTATAATCTTATCCAACATTGAAGCCTTATCTGTCTTTCATTTCAATTCCCAAATCCTCACGTCCTTGTTGTGGGCAAACTGATCCATCAACGTCAACCCGTACCATATCACTAGCTGGTGGTGTCCATCTTTGTTCCATCTCTCCTCCTCCAAAGAACACTTGATGCCTAAATCTGTTATTTATGGCACACTCCGTCAAAGTGGTTGTTGCAGTGGTGAATGATCTCATTAGATGCAGCAGTGCTCCCCTTGAATAGGGATCTACATCTTGATGTCCATAGTGTCCAACGTACCATACTAAAGACCCTTGTCCATGTCCAGGAACCAAATTTTGCATGAGCAGGACTCCATGCGAAATCCCATGAGAGTCAAACCTGCAAATCACTAGCACAAATCTAGAAACAACACTTTCCCATGAGAGGCTTCAAAATAATTTGCCACAGTTCTCTTGCTTTGGGACAATCTCTCAGGACTTGAACAACACTTTCCTCACTTGGTCACTCAGAAGTACATAAATTGGTGTTTGATAACCCTTGCTTAGCTTGTAGTGAGTTAGTGATTGTCCTCTCATTAGTTACTCGCCACATAAATATTTTAACCTTCTCACGTATTTGTCATTCCATATCTGGTGCATAGAGGGTTCTCAAGACCACTTTTCCAGTCCAGTGATGAATTGATTAGCTGATCGGACAGAAAAGTTTCAAGAGATTTATTGTAACGTCATAAGGAATGAAGTTATTTATGAAAAGGTCTCAAGAAGTTGTCAATGACAAGTCGAAGAGCATCATTGACAAGTGGAGCAGCTGCTATTAACAACTCTTGGAACATTTTCATAAATAACTTCCTTTTTTGGTACCTTATAATAAATCTCCCAAAAAGTTTCCATCTGAAGCAAATCTCCATTTAAACACAATCATTTTCATTAAGATGAGGGGGTCGGTCCTTTGAATTCCTGTTATAATGTTAGTAGGAAGAATCCCCCGTCACCTATCAAGGTCCCAACATCCATTAGGTAGGATATGATGATCTCTAACTTTGTCATTTTCCATTAATCATATTTCCATTAACTACATAATGAGTCGGTGGTTGCTCAAACGGGACCCATACGTCCCATCAAAAGTTTGTTGTTGACCCAAGATGGAATAAAGCTAGTCTCAACCGTAGACTAACTTATATTTGAGTTCAAAAGGTGATGTGAGCAATAGATATCTAACTTAATATCTTAGCTTCAACTTGCTTTAAGGATCTCAACTTTAGCTTTGTACTTCCAATTAATAGGAAACCGAACAAAAAACTTGGTCATATGCGAAGTGCAAACTCTGTTCATTGTTCATGTCTTTTTTTTTTATTTTTTTTGGTGAAATTCATATTCATAAAGGGTTTTTTATTAGTTTTTTAAGTAATTTTACAGAATTTAAGATAAATGTATTATAGAAATTTTATCATAATTTACGTAAAATTATTATTTTTAATTGATTCTGACATTTTTTTTCCTAACCTAGTGCCCTCTCCAATAGATATCTTTCTAACCTAATATTGGACTGAGGCCCCACCCACCTAGTGGATTCTTAAAGCATGGGCTTCTGTCGCCTTTGGGTCTGTAACTGTTGCCGTAACTCTCGCCCGACCCATTCTCTGCAAGACTGAAGACAGTGACAATAATGCTCTCTAAGGCACATCTGCCGCAATCAACGGTCTCGCAATATATTTTATCTGTACTAGCAACACAGTAGAGAAGTACTTTCATATAAATCGAGATGAATATATGGAGGAGATTATATTATTTTATGGAAAAAAATGTTAAACGTACGTTTGACTTTTAAAAAGGTTGTTTACCAATACTAATACTATTGTTTCCTCTCTTTTTTCCAATATTTCTCACTTAAAATAAGTACATTTTTGCTCAAGTTTAATTGCAATAAAAATTACTAAAAAATGTTTCTAGCAAAGTTACCATCTATCCACTCAAATTTAATTAATCATGTAACTATATAAAAATAAAAATGGAAACCTTTTTTTTAAATATACTTTTCTTCGATTTTCAATTTGGAATCCTTTATTTTTTTAATTAATTTATCAATTTTTTTACCATCATTTCTGTTGACATACTTACCCCTTGTACAAGAGTTGAATTAAAACAAAAAAAACAAAAATACCAAGTTGAAAATTGAAAAACGGATTTTCACAAATAAAAAATCTTATTCACAATCATCACTGTGTGGAATGAAAGTGAACTTCCGTCTAAACACCAAAATAAAAGAAAAGGGAAAAAAAAAATCCTCCATTCACGCTCTGCCTACCCAAATCCCTCCTTCCTTTACATGATCGCTTTGAAAATTGATGGCTGGCACTAATAAAAGGCCAACGTACACTGCTACCTCCATTTAACATATCCCCTCTTCCTCTGCTTCGTCTTCCTAGGGTTTCATCTTTTAGGTCTCTCACCTAAAAATGGCCCGCTACTCTGTTTTTATCCTCTTCACTCTCTCCATTTCCTTCTTCCTTCTTCGTTCCCCTTCAGCTTTCTCTCGCACTTTACCATCTGAAACTGACGATTTTCCTACTACTGAGCTTGAT
>JANTPZ010001436.1:0-34367 GCA_025593235.1 Vachellia pachyceras | reverse complement strand
AGTAATATTAAATGCTATTTTAAAGAAATTATTGAACACTTATTGATAGGATTTGAAAGAGAAACATGAAATTATACAATCTTATAGAAAAAAATTGGATAAAAATTTAAAAAATATTAATTTTATAAATAAAAAAAATAAAAAGTATTTTTTGGCGGGTTGGCGGGTTCGGGTTGGGATTCCCGAGCCCGCCAACAGAGAACTAACCCGCGGGCTGGCCCGCATCAGCCCGCCAACCCGGCGGGCCAGCCCGCAACCCGCGGGCTGGCCCGTTTTACCACCTCTACAAGAGATGCCTTTCGTGCTGGCTGCTCTCATTCAGTGCTTTGATTTTCAGCCCATGGGCCCTAGTGGCAACAAAGTTGATCAGATTGATATGGTTGAAGGGCCAGGCTTGACTGTTCCAAGAGCCCAAGAGCTAGTCTGTGTCCCAGTTGCAAGGCCCATATGCGGCCTGCCCCACTTGGTTTGAATCTTGTAAAAGCAGCGATCCGAGACAAGGAAGATGGACAAAATAAATGTATGGGCCTTATTGCCCATTTGGTTTCCCAGGGAACGTTGCATGTACTTGTTATGGGCAGTATACTTGTATATGCCTTGTCTATGGCCCAACACACACATAGGGGTGGAAGCAGGTTAGATCATATCAGACTCCACCTTAAACAGATCTGACCTGTAACACACACGAATGCATACGTATGTCTCATTTCTATGATGAAATATAAGATATAAAATCCTAATAAGCAGTCATTATTCATAATTCAATAATACCACAGCTTATTTTTCAAATTTCAGACAATACACAAAACTCGCTAACAAATATAGTATTATAATTATAAAATACCATAAATCTTCGTTACAACACAATAATTTTTGGAAGTTTATTAAAACTTTTATAAAATACCTTCCTTTTGCGGTAAGAAAGATACCTTCTTCAACTATGAGATTCTATCATTTGTTATTACATAATTTAATTCCTCAACAAATAAATTCTATCTTCTGCGGATCATTGGGTTTTGGTGGAATTGCATGCTTTTTCTGGTTCTAAGTATTAAAACTTCATTTGTAGCGCAAATCACAGTACGAGACAAAATTTTCATAACATTTTGGATAAGATTCTTCAGTTATTGTATGAATTAGTGTTTTATTACCTATCATGTTGTTGTTCAATATCTTATACAGAAATTTTATAAAAAAACAAATCTTATAAAAATAATGACTAAGCGAAATGTTTTCTGTAGAAGAAATTGTAACTGTGACTAAATAAAATAGAATTCTTTTCACACAAAAAAAAAATTCTTCCAACTAAAATGAAAAAAATACAATTCAAAGTTAATTGTAATTTTCTATGTTCAATTTTTTACATTAAATGGATTATATTAATCCCAAAATTTATTATGAAAATATTTTTTTTAAAAGACTGTTGATTAGGTTATGAATGCCCAAAACAAGTAGACAAGTCCTTGTTCTCTTTTTGTAATTGGATGAGAAATGAATAGTTCCTGTCCCCTCACGGCAAAAAAAAAAGATGGACTTTTCACCTAAATCCTCATCCAAAACAAATGGAGAATCTTTTACCAGTTCACCCAACCAAAGGAAAAGAAAACAGCAATAAAAAAATCGAAGATAACATAACATTTTCGAAATTTCGCCACGTCATCGATCCAAGTGACCCCCTCACAAGGAATCTCGACCGTTAGATCGTCGCCCAATTCATAACTCCCAGCCGTCGATTATTCTCTTGAAAAGATTGAATGAGTAAAGTGAAAAAGAGGAAGGAGCTGCTTTCCCTTTCCTTTTTTCCCCTTTTTCTAACATCCCTCTTCCTCCTTACCGTTTTTTTAAAAAAAATATTTATTCCCCTTTAAATCCCTCCTCGGATCAATGCTGGTTCTAACAACATTTAAACAGTTCCTTGTCTGAAAAACTTTCCCACACCCCTTCATTCTTATCTTCTTCGTCTCCATCCCTGTTAAAAGTTTCGATCTTGGAGTTCTAATTCTCGTGGTTATCTGCTTCACGAGCTTCGCTTTAAAAATGGCGACTGAACCTCCTTCGCTTCCTCCTTACCCAGAGGTAACCTTCCTTCTTGGCTCTTACTGACATTCTGATCTGAGTTTCTCTCACAGTTCTTTTGGGGGTGGGGGAATCAATTGAACCAGAAACAGATCCGAGATTTTTAGAGCGAATTTTTTTTTAACTGTTTGTTTTGTATGCATGTGTTGCTGTAGATGATAATGAAGGCTCTGGAGGCTCTGAATGAACCGAGTGGTTCTAACAAATCGTCGATCGCGAAGCACATAGAGGCTACCTACGGCGAGATGCCGGCCAGTCACTCGACCTTGCTCTCTCACCATCTGAACAGGATGAAGGAGACCGGAGAGCTTGTTTTCGCGAAGAACAACTACATGAAACCCGATCCAAATGCCCCACCCAAGCGGGGTCGGGGCAGGCCACCCAAGCCCAAGGCTTCTGTGCCTGCGGGTACCGTCCTCTCTCCACCCAGGCCAAGGGGCCGTCCACCCAAGGACCCGAATGCACCGGCAAGGCCCAAAATCTCAACCGGCACCGGTAGGCCCAGAGGAAGGCCCAAGAAGGTGGCCCGGACTTCGCCAGAGAGTGAGCCGGTTGTGAGTAGGGGCAGGGGCCGGCCTCCGAAGGAGAAGCCCGCACTGACTGAAGTGAGCGTGGAGCATTAGGTTGATGGAAATTAGGGCTAGCGAGTAGTGATGATCTCCTCCTCCTCCTCCTCCTCTCTCTGTCACTCTCCTCCTCCTCCTCCTCGTCCTTCCTACTCTCTCTCTCGCGGTGGTGAGGTGGTGGTGGCCTGTGTTGATGTAATTGTGGTGTAAAATTTGTGTAGCTGTAGTTGGAAGTTTCTCCTGAGGCCGCCTTGTTTGGTTTTCTCTAATTATCATAGACGACAATGACTTGATTTAATGATATCATTTTGGGGTTCTAATTCTCACCCTTTTTCTGTGTGTACATGCAAACTTGGATTAATTTTCTGTTCATTTCTGGTGATTAATTAATGGCAATTAAACATTGGTGAGATGGGTAATGTCTTGGCGGTTTTGTAAATTAATTTGATATACTTATTACTTTTTTATAAATTAATATATAATTTAATGATATATAATTTTAAATGATTTATTTATTTTTTAATATTTTAAAAATGTTTAATTGATCATTATGTCAAGGATTGCATATGTTAGGTTGGTTTGGAAAAGCGATAGAGAAATATTTTTATACAAGTCAAGGTAAATATATGGAGGGGATTATTTTATTTTGTGAAAAAATACTGTTAAACGTGTTTGTGGGTGAAAGTTAAATGTTTTCAAACAAGTAAATTATTTATTATTAAGATTTGGGGGATTATATTAGGAATACTGATTTTATTTGGTAATTCTTTTAAATAAGATTAAAATATACTTTTAGTTCTTTATATTTACGTCAGATTTTAATTTAGTCCTTTAAATTTAAAAAGTACACTTTCAATTCCTCAAATTTAACGTCATTAGTTTCTCTTAACGGAAATTGCTAACCTATCAAACTTAACATTATTATTTTAAATCTTTTTTATTTTACATAATTTAAAATATTAAATTTATTATATTATTAAATTAAAATTAAAATTTTAGTATGTTTTGTTAAAGTTTTATGGTACAATCATCAATTAAATTTGATAAATACAATTTCTGTTAAAAGAAATTAACGGCGTTAAATTTGAGGGACTGAAAATATACTTTTTAAACTTAAAGGACTAAATTGAAACCTGACGCAAAATAAAGAATTAAAAGTATAATTTAATCTTTGAATAATTTAAAAGTTTGTTCAATAATATCTTTTATAAAATGATAATCTTTTTTACAAATTTATTGTGTTTTTAAACGGAGCTATTGAGCCATTGACATCTAAGTGATAGTTTACGTTAAAAAAGAATTATTTCAATTACATATGATAATGTTAGAATATAGCTAAGTTATGTCTCGTTTGGTATGGTAGAAATGGGAGGGTGGAAATGGAATTAGAATTGAATTCCATGATGTTGGTATGTTTGGTATGATGGAATTACAATTCCATGTGGAATTCAATTCTACCTAAATACCCAATTTCAATTCCATACCCAAATCTATGGAATTCATTTGGGTTCCATGGAGTCTAATTTTTTTTGGACCAAAATATCCTCCATTATGCAAAATAGTCTTTTTTGTTACATTTCAAAAAAATAATCAACATTCATAAAAAAAAGATATGGATTCCATCTTCATTTTCATGACATACCAAACGTAATTTTAAAACCCATCTCCATCTCCATATCTATATCCATATCTCATCAAAATCAATTCTGTGTACCAAACGAGGCATTAGACGGTGGGTAAATAAAAAGATCTTTGGGCTTGTTTGGATAGTCCGTTAGGAGAACAGACACAGATTCTGAGGTAAATATGTGAGAGGAATTTTGTCTTGGTAAGCGTAGAAAAGACTTTTGGGGAGGCAAATGGCCTCCCCCAAACAAGCCCTTCATCTATACATCTCAAATGAATCTACATAGCATAAAAAAATATCCAAACAATTTTTATTTTAAAAAAAGACTTTTAAATTTTAAATGTTAAAAGCTCCACCCTAGATGAGCTATCATTGTGTTTATTTGGAAACACTTAACTCTCATCCAAAAGTACATTCAACAGTATTTTTCCGCAAAACGAGATAATTTTCTTCTCATATTTATCTCGACTTGCGTAAAAGTACTTCTCTACCGCGTTATCAAATGAGCCTATTGATTTTGAGTAAAGAAATTGAGAACTGAAATCTTAAATAAAAGGAAAATTTATAGATAGGTCCCATGCAAGAAAAAAATGAATCAAATGTTTCAAGCAATCTGACAATTATCCACAGATTCCGTGGAACCTTTTTGTGATTAATTAATTGCATTTAGTGAAAGTTCAAATTGCCGTTGACTTTCATTGCCCCCTTTGAACTATAAAGGGGGGGTGAAACCATTCGGAAAAAAGCTATGCGTTTGAAAATCTTGGAGTCGCCTCCGCTCGTGCCTCGCCACCGCTATGCCTCCGGATATACTTATACGAAAACTTATGGGCAAGATAATTGTAAATACTTAAATTTTAGAGATACATAAATTTTACTTAATAATAGATAGATGGCATATTTTGATTAAAAATAATAATATTTCACTTAATGATGGTATATGCTAATTAAAGACCCTTATACTATGATAATATATTTAAGTAAACCCCGTTTGCTTCCCCAACCCACTCTATATCTATTTTTGATTTTGTTACAGCGACATTTTAAAAAAATTGAATATAGCACCGATCTTAAATTAGACAATTAAATATTATATTTAAAAATAGAGATAATACGTTATTTTGTCATTGTTTATATTTTCTCACATTTAAAGGGGTAAACACTAATACTATTACATTACAAACAAAATTAAATTCATAGATTTTTATTTACATTGGAACTTTTATGATATTAGACTATGAAGTTATTGATGTCTGTATTTTTCCTTAAATATATATAAGAGCATATGCTGAATAAAAAAAAAGGCAAAATTGGGAATTAGAACTTATATTTTATTGGAAGGTTAAAAAAGGTACGCTGCAAATCCGTGTAACTCAAATGCAGATTTGCAAATTGCAATCCATCGTTAATGATTTGCTTTTGCTATAAAATATTTTATAATTATAATATTTATGCCCACATTTTTTCTAATAAAATATGATACTACCTTCATTATCATTTGATCTTTTCCACTAGATTAAGACATAATTTATAATTAAATTATTTATTTAATTTTTTAAATTTTATAGAAATTTAACTGAGGCTTCGCAACCCAGATACTAGGACCGCAAGGAAAGAAAAGAGCATCAGCGACGTTGTCCTCAATCCTTGTCCCTTACCATGGAAGCCTAGATTCCGAAAATGCTCAGAAGCTGCTCCTCAGATTCGCCAACCTCGATCGCACGGGTCCTAATCGTTCATCCTCTTGCTCGGCGGCCGGGTTTACTTCATGTACCTCTTGTTGCGTGTTGTGCGTCGACCCTTGTTCTCTCTTTTCGTGGTATGCTTTGAGTCCGTCGATCTCACTCTCTCCTCTGTTATCTCCATTCCAGGTGCATTGATAATGAGGATTTACGCCCATATAATCTAATCTAACAATCCTGTTCTCTTCCTGTTGACTGCACCCTGCTCACTTAATATTGGTTTGGCTGTGTTCTCTTAGGTTTTGGAGTAGAATTGAGTCTAACCAGCATGATTTATGACTTTTTATTTTGTATCTTAATTTTTATTATGTTATTGGTAATGTTCAAGCATGTTCGATCGGTCGATCCTATCGCTGTAATTCAGGCAAGCTTTTGGAATAAAGTACTTGTTCGTTGGATAGTGTTTCGAGTATATCATCATTTCTCCGTCGAGGGTTTCATTTTCCTGAAATTGAAGTCCTAGAAAAATTCTGTTTTTTTTTTTGGGATTTGAGTACTCTGGAGCTCAGCGGAATAGTGGATGGTCTTCGAAGTATTCAAGATAAAAATTTTGGCATGAAAATGCAAAATGTCTTATTTGGTTCAAGACAGAGAAAGTTTCATCGGATATTCAATTTCCTTTGTTCTGTGGTTTTGTTTTTCTTCTTTTACAATCGGGAAGATGTTATTCGCTGCTCTCTTCTTAGGCAATCTACATTTTTGGTACCCATTTATTTGCCCCCTAGAGAGGTTATTCACCGGCAAATGGTTGAAATCGGCCTTAATTCATCAAAGGTAGGTGTTGAACCTCATCAGAATAATTCAACTGTAAATAGTGCTGAACTTTGTGCTAGATTATTCCACCATGATGGTTACTCTAGCACGTGTGAATACTTAAGGGCGAATCCCCAGTGTAATTCAGGAGGAATTTTTGATCACATAAGATTTTTGTATTGTACATGTCAAAATTTCGAAGGGCTGGGCTACCTAGTATTGAGTGTATGGCTAGCTGCATTGTTCTACCTACTGGGAAACACAGCTGCAGACTTCTTCTGTCCATCTCTCGAGTTTCTCTCAAGGCTCTTGAAATTTCCTCCAACTGTTGCTGGGGTTGTGCTCCTTCCACTTGGAAATGGTGCACCTGATGTGTTTGCCAGTATTGCTTCCTTTGTTGGTACGGATGCTGGGGAAGTGGGACTTAATAGCGTGTTAGGTGGTGCTCTGTTTGTTACCTGTGTTGTTGTTGGAACCGTTTCTCTTTGTGTGTCCGGTCAAGGAATTCATATTGATAGAAAATGCTTTATAAGGGATGTTAGCTTCTTTCTATTCGCTCTTTTGTCGCTTCTGCTGATTCTGGTTGTTGGTAAGGTGGGAGTTGGGGCATCCATTGCTTTCGTATCAATTTACATTGTTTATGCATTTTTTGTTGCTGCAAATGAGCTATTTTGGAAACATGCTCGGAGGTTAAAATTGGATGTTGTCACACCAATGCTTCCTGTCCGTGGAGGTATGTTCTCACTTGGGTCTGAAGAAGAATCTTCTGTATATAGCTCTTTGCTTGACATTGATGCAGACTATGATCCGCCCCATCTCCCTCCTTCCTTGCCTCAGTGGATGTGGTCTTCGAATGTGGCAATCTATTCAAACCAGGCTAATAAAGTAAATATGATGGATGATGAAAGGCCTCCTTGGGGATGGAGTGATGGGAGTGAGGAAAACAATGATTCAACCTTCACTGTAGCAAAACTATTTTTACTGATGGAGATGCCACTAACAATTCCTAGACGGCTAACAATTCCCTTGGTCCATGAGGAAGTTTGGTCAAAACAATATGCTGTGGCTAGTGCTTCACTGGCTCCAATTCTCCTAGCCATTTTGTGGAACACTCAAAATAATGTGGGCTATCCGAGTGCTATACTTTCCTACTGCATTGGTGGTGTTATTGGATGCACACTTGGTGTTCTTGCCTACAAATACACTTTACCTGATTATCCACCTCACAGGTGTTTGATTGCTTGGGTTCTTGGAGGATTTGTCATGAGCATAGTGTGGTTCTACATAATAGCAAATGAGCTTGTTGCTGTACTGGTGTCATTTGGTGTAATTTTAGGAGTTAATCCATCTATCCTGGGATTGACTGTATTAGCATGGGGTAATTCAATGGGGGATTTGATGTCAAATGTTGCATTGGCAATAAATGGAGGAGATGGAGTTCAGATTGCTTTATCTGGATGCTATGCAGGGCCCGTGTTCAACACACTTGTTGGTTTGGGAATATCGATGCTGCTGGGGGCCTGGTCGGCGAAACCTGAATCGTACTTGGTTCCTGAAGACCAAAGCTTATTTTACACCATGGGGTTTCTTATCTCAGCACTGATCTGGGCCCTTGTTGTTTTACCTCGCAATGACATGCATCCTGACAGAAAACTAGGAGTAGGCCTCATCACCCTTTATATCATATTTCTTTCTTTCAGGTTGTCCGCTGCTGTGGGGTTCATACCAGTGCCTGGCTTAGCGTGATACTTGAAAAGTATGAGTTCAACATCTATTTAGACCACATGTTCATCTGCTGTATAGTTTTTATCCTGCTCAGTGCTGAGTTTTAGACTAGGGAAATTCCTTGTTTTGAGTTAGCTGTAAGTTGTACCAGCCAAAATGTTAGTAGTTGTATATCTAGACAAATTTACATGTAGGTTGATCTTTCTAATGATACGTCTTCTTACACTCAAAAAAGTATCATGTGTCTTCTTATGCTTCTGTTCTACCTTTTAGTATTGTGTTGAGCCTTTTGTTGTTCATCTTGGCTTGATCTATTCTTGTGCTTGAAATTTTGGATCAAGAAGTTAAGCAGCAAGTGGACTTGTTACACAGATATAAACTCGGAACCAAATTGAAGAATAATAATTGGTCTATTTGGAAAAACGGTAGAGAAGTACTTTTACGCAAGCTGAGGTAAATATGTAAAAGATATTGTCTCGTTTTGCGGAAAAACACTGTTGAACGTGCTTTTGGGCGAAAGTTAAGTGTTTCCAAACAAACACAATAACTCTTTTGTTTTAACCGGCAATTGTGCTATTTCTTGCCTTTTATTTGGATGGAACTTGCTGGCGCGTAGGGATGCATTATGGGTAAAATTTATCCGTGAAAAATATAATTGCGGAGATGATATCATTCCACAGGTCAAGAAAAGGAAGATGGAATCCCAGGTGTGGAAAGGCATTAGATTAACTTGGGAGAAAACAATGCAGGGTATTGGTTGGCAACTAGGAGATGGCGTTCGCACTCGTTTTTGGGAGGACCGTTGGCTCCCTTACCATGAAAAGCTAAGTACATATGCCACTATAGATGTTGATGAGCAAAGGAAGGAGGACACGGTGTGTAGTTTCGTGTCAGATAATGGAGAATGGCTGTGGGAAAGATTTGTACCTTTCCTGCCCCCCAATGTTATTTGTGCAATAGGGAGAATAAATCCAATAGATTGGAGTGGAAGGGAGGACAAACCCCGATGGTGGGGGACACACGAAGGCCAATTTTCTATTAAATCTGCATATCTATCACTCTGCCAACCGCAAAACTCTACGCACAAAGGGTTATGGAGGAGGATTTGGAAAATACCAGTTCCACAGCGTTATAGACAGTTCCTTTGGCTGTGTGGGAAGGATAGGCTACTCACCAATCTTAATCGGTTTGCCAGGGGATTACATAGAAGCAGTGAATGCCAATTATGTGCCAATGAAAAAGAGGATCTTCTACACGTTCTGAGGGACTGCACCATTGCGTCCATGTGCTGGGATCTAATTGTCCCTCCCCAACTTCGCAAGCGGTTCTGGGAGATACAAGATTCAAGGACATGGGTGGAATGGAACCTTGGACTCGGACATCGGGCTAAGGGGATCCCTTGGAAAGCATGGTTTGCTGTGGTTAGCCGCCATATATGGATTAATCGGAACGCTCATATTTTTCAAAACAAGGCTGTGAGCTCGAAACAGATTGTTGCTCAAGCATGTGCAGTACTGACGACCTCGGAGCAGGTACAAAGAGATGAGATCACCCCGCGAGCAGACGGAATTTGGCAACCACCGTATGTCGGATGTATTAAAATAAATGTAGACGGGGCCACTATCCAGCAAGCTAATGAATCAGCATGTGCTGGAATCGCGCGTAATCACGATGGAATGATGCTTGATGGTTTCCTGTTCAGGATAGGAAAAGGGACGAGCCTTCATGCTGAGCTATGGGCTGTGCTATGGAGTCTCAAACGTGCTTGGGACCTACGCTGGCGTCGGGTGGTCGTCGAGACTGACTGCAGAGAAGCAATAGAACTCTTAAGTAATGGCTGGACAGAAGAACACCAAGAAGGAGCCCTACTTGCAGAGATCCAAAGATGGCTTGAAGGTGAATGGGACGCTAAGGTGGACTGGTGTCCACGTAGTGCAAACCACGTTGCGGACTTAATGGCGAAATACGCGTTAGACATGGCGGAGGGCATCGTGTTTATCACCCAACCCCCTGACTTCATCTTACCTGCGCTGCATATAGACGCTTCTATGTAATTTGAACCCCTACGCAATAAAAAAAAAAATAATTCGGCCTTAATTAATTAATAAAAATCAGCTCGTTTTAAATACTTAATCTATACAGGAAGGAGATTTTTTTTTAAAAAAAATATTATGCGATATGATCCTAACTTGGATGATTTTCAAATGGCTAATTGTGGGCTTGTGGTTTTTGTTCCTGGGAACCTGGCATGTAGGGAATTGCTAGTTGTGCCTTGATATTTTGGAGGTTTTGTGGAGACCTGCAAAAGATTTCCTTTCTTAGTGAAATCTATTTAATATTTTATCTATCATATGTATTGATACCAGCCATAAGTAATATTACTATCAATTTTTACTAACCACGGTTATGAGTGGAATTTATTTTCTAGATTTTATGATTATTGTAAATAAATGAATTAAATTAATGATCCAATATTTTTATAAAATATGAGATTTTCTTAAAAAAGAATTACCAATGGCATTTACAAGCATGTTCCATACAACAAAATTATTTATTTCTGTGCTCATCCCATTGATATGTCAACTTCTGACATTTAAAATTAATATATCATCTTCTAGTATTTACCTATAAAAATAATTAACTTGTTACTTATAAATAATGTGTTTTTTTATAAATTTTAGTTAAAACTGTTTATTAATAATTAGTAATTTATAGATTATTGTACCCATTTTTAATAGGTATAAATTATTTATAGAAATAATCATATATTATATATTATCTTTTTTTTGCCGAAATATATTATATATTATCTATACATATTAGGTAATCATCATATTTATATAGAATGTTTTACTTTTATCCAATTGGTTTAACAGTAAAAAAAATATTTGATTGATGGCGGACTTTCTAGCCAAATACTCCCATACTATGAATGCTCCCTTTTGCTTTTTTAGTTCCCCTCCAACTGTGAGTTTTGGGATGGGGGAGGAAGAGGGGTTAAACACTTATTTTTTTCTGGTGAAACAAAATTTTAGGAAAGGGGTTGGGCTCACCCACAATCCAAAAGCAGGGCATCTAACTCATGATCCACTGGGGCCTGTCCCTGTAGGCACAGGAGCAAGCCAAGCAGGCCATTTCAGATCTGGCCATACAGGTAGGTCAACCCAGCTTCACTAAGCTGCAGACAAGGGCAGACCTGTGTTCGTTCCACTAGGTGCAGCCGCACCTCCCGACTTCCAGAAAATTAGGTATATATTAGTATTATGTGATTTATTTTGCACCCACTCATTTGCTAATTTTGAACCCATTAAATTTTTACTCGAATTCTTTTCAAAAGATAATAAGAATAAGTCACTTATCTTCTCAAAAAATGGTTTACAGCCTTGAGTTAGGGTCCTGAGTCCGTCACTGACTGCAGAGATACCTCCTCAAATATCGTAACTGGAGTTAAAATTAAGTAACCTTTCACAAGATCGAACTTTCTCCATTTTAGGTAAGAGTGCTCGTTCAATCCTTTTTAGGAGCTAAGTACTTAGTTTATACCATGTTCTGTCTTCCTGGCTAAGCAATGATATCAGTAATATTAAAAAAAAAAACGAATTCAGGAGGAGAAAAGTGTCCCTTGCTATCTGAGAACACGGCAAGGCAGGAAAAACGAAAAGACATAAAACGCCCTTCTCAGCCTTAGCGTTTAAATTCCGCCAAGGCGAGAAAGCATCGACGAAAAAACACAGCCCTACTCAGAAACCCTAGAGAGCCTCTGAACTGTAGAAGCATGGTTGGATCTTTCGTCTCTGCTCACTACGAAGCCCCCAGTCGCTCGCTTTTCTTCTTATAGCTTTGCTACTGATTTCCCCTACCCTCCCTCCCTCCTTCTCTCTAATCTGTTCCTTCCAATTCTTGGTCGACTCGAATCGCTTCCTTCATATTCATCGTACGATTTTGTTGCCATCTCCAGGTGATTTTTCTGTCGGCTTTTTACGCTCTCATGCTCTGTGCTGATACGAAATCTCTGTCGGCTTTTTAGGGTTTTATAATGGGTTTTGAATATAATGATGATTTCATTCATTTTGTTACTAAAGCTAAATTTTTATGACGAGCTTAGTGGAGAAGACTCCTGCTGTGATTAGGGACCACTTGAAGAATGAACTTGGTGTCCGTGTTGCTTGATCTTGTACTTCCTGTCATTGTGGTGACTGAGTTGGGTTAATTTAGGTGGTCTTTTCATGTTTATGGGCTTTGCTTTAGGTGCTCTTTTGTATGCTATTTCCAGCCAATACGGTTTTATCTTAGATAAAAAAAGCTAAAATGCGGCAATGCTCGGAATGGGTCAAAGGACGTGTTTTTCACATGGATCGTGCAATTTGTGATGATCTAGGGAACATGATCTTTGGGAGGAAGTCAGTCACAAAAATTTCTCCCAAGGATAGATTTGCTAGTTTGAGCTGCTGAAGGTGCAGAAGGGATTCCTGAAGTAGTATTCGCGATTACTTGTTGAAGTTTGGCGGGTTGTGGACTTGTTGTCATCTGGGTGTCTTTGTTCTTGTTTGGTTTCCAGCGTGAGGGGAACTGGGTTTTGGCTTCGTGACTCATTCTGTTGTTTCTTCTTTATCTTTATGTTTGTGGAGTCAAAGGTGAAAGGAGCTTCTTGAGTCTAGATGACTAGAATTCCAGCGCGTAGAGGCAATAGGGAATGACTAAATTTGCAATGCTGTAATATGCAATTATCGTAAAAGTTATCTTCTTGAGCATGGAATCTGTAGAAAACTAGTCAATGTTTAAGATAAAGTATGGTGTCAGCCATAATGGTCAAGTTTGCCAACCGTAAGATATAGCGTCCTTGAAATCCTCACCGAAACAACAGATGCAACTGTTATGCATGGAATTTATAGTTTACTTTTTTCTATCTTCATGGTTCTCACTCTTGAGTGTCAGTGTGACTGCTGGAAAGTTGTTAGATGATATAGATGTGTGTGTGTGTGTCTCCATGCAACTAATTATATTAATGCCAATTTGCTTGTATCAACTATTCAAATGTTCGTTGAACTCACAGCTTTCATTGAACGATTTGCTCCTTTAGCTGCTGTTTGGTATGGGGATTTGGAGGGGAGGGAAAATATTTGTGAGTTGAATTTAAAAAAAAAACTGAAGTGGGGTTATAAAACTTTAATAAAAATGTGTTGGATAGGAAGGTAAGAAAATTCAATTGAATACTTTTAACCTCACTTTTCTAATTTTTTTTAAATGCAACTTGAATTTCTTCCCTCCGCTTATTTTCCCCTCCCCTCCCCTCCCCTCGTACCGAAGAGACCCTTAGAATAGGTGTGATTGTGGTAGACTGGATTTTAGTTGTTACTCCTATCTATTTTTGAAAAATGAAAGAAAACAACTCCTAGTGGGTTCACTTAAAATTAATCCAGAACCTCAACACTGTTTGTCTTCAATGGATTGCAAAATCCTGATACTTCTTTCAAATAGGAAAGGTGAATGTATGTTCAGTTGGAATGGTATCAGATGTGTATGCCTTGCCGAAGGTTCCCTGCATGAATCATCATCATAGGCACCTTCATCTTAGTGCATTATGCATGTTCATTGTTGCCTTTAACTGCACTGCTACATTCTATCCAGTATATTTGCTTTTTTTGTCAGAATGATTTAACTCGTTTTGCTTTCTTTCTTCATTTTTGGCAGGTCTTCATTAGTAGCATTTACTGAAGAATATAACTGTTATATTGTAAGTGCAATGGCTACTTCCTTGGATATGTCACTTGATGATAGGATAAAAACCAGAAGTAACAGGGAGAGGGGTAGAGGGCGTGGCAGAGGCCCCCGTGGCCGTGGAGCTGGTCAGAATCTTGGTGGTGGAAGAATTCCTGGTGCAGCTCGTAGAGCTCCTCTTGGAATTAATCCTCGGCAATCTGCTTATGCCATTGCCAAGGCAAGCTAAATAAATTGATGCTTATGCATGTGATTGAGAATCTGATATGCCATAAAATTCCCAATTATGAGAGGGTATCTTATTCAGTGGTGTAGGAACTGAAGCTAGAGCAATTCATTAATATTTGTTCCACGGAGAAGCTCAATTATTGCATGGTCATTTTGCGTCCTCGATGCCTATGTTATAGTTCCATTATGTTGCAATTAGCATGCACCTAGGAGTTGTTTGCTTTTGTTTTGGGGGCTTTGCTACAGAACTCTGATATTTGGTGACTCCTGGCAAATATAACATGAAGGAACTTCGTTAGATCTATTTCATAAACGGAGCTCTTACCAGGAGCACAAAAATCGTATAGCTATAAGATGGGTTAAATGATCTAAACCATGCTAATTCATTTGATTTAGATGAGGTGGCCTTTAGTGTTTGATGATTGGTCGTGTGGACCAGCATTTTAATGGATCCTCTTGCTAAGTTGGTTCTATGGTGCAAGATTTCAGTTAACTTCCCTAGTTCATGGTATTTTGCAAAGGAGCTTCCTTCACGTAACTTCAGAACTGGAGCTCTCACTTGTAGCATAGCACCTGTTTATGTGCAGTGGGTTGATTTCTTACTCCTGTCTCCCACCATTCGCCTAAAATAATTTGAGTATGGAATTTCTTGAATGTTTTATGCTGGTCAGATCTGCATCATAAACAATTTTTTTTTTGTGGAGATTTATCTGATCTCTAACTAATCTTGAAGAATGGTGAATATCTTCTTACATTTGTTCTTTGCCACTGTGGGATGTGTTCTGTTTGCTCTCGCCAGTCCATTCGCAGAACCAGGCGGTTTCCATGGCAGTATGATTTATTTGAAGATAGCCTAAAAGCTGCAGGGATACCTGGAATAGAAGTTGGCACTAAGTTGTATGTTTCCAACTTGGACCATGGAGTAACCAACGAGGATATAAGGGTATAGATCATGTTATATTCTTCCAAACATAGTCAATGTTCCTAACCAGTCTCTCTTGAAGTTCTGTTGAAACTTGGATTTGCAATTCAGGAACTTTTTGCCGAGATTGGAGACTTGAAGCGCTATGCAGTTCACTATGACAGAAATGGACGTCCTAGTGTATGTGCTGGTCTTTCAATTACTTTAGTCTCATATATCATAATTATTTTTCCTTTAATGATATTGGCCTTCATTATTGGATAGTCTTCTGTAGTGATTCTGTCCTTTTTATGTCTGTGTTACTTGTAGCATTTTAGATGAACAGCTCCAGGGTTGTTTTTTTATATGATACATCCTACCTGAGGTTCAGGGAGGCACTTCATCTCATGTTGGATAGAAATTTGCCACCTTGTGACATTACTGTCTCAGTATTGCAGTGCTGTTTAGACTTACCGCTATTTTCTTCAAGTTTTAAATCCTCAAGATATTAATACCATGGCATGAAATTGTTAAAGATTGAGCTGATAGACGGTTATGCCAAATACATTTTTAAGGTCTATTTGCAATTGTGAAAATTTTGCTTTGTATATATAGTGGTGCAAGGTATGGTGGGCTCTCTCTAGGTAAGGGAAATGTGTTGATATGCATGTTTTAGTCATTTTTAGCTAGCTAACTTCTATATTCCAAGATTATCAGGTCGTATTATTTCTTTCAATGGTTACAGGGTTCAGCTGAAGTTGTCTATACTAGAAGGAGTGATGCATTTGCAGCTCTTAAACGATACAACAATGTACTTTTGGATGGAAAGCCCATGAAGATTGAGGTTGTTGGTGCCAATGCAGAATTGCCTATATCGGCTCGTGTGAATGTTTCTGGGATAAATGGGCAGAGGAAGAGGACAGTTGTCATGACGTATGTCATTGTTATTTATGCATTAAGTTTATTTTCCCTTTTTTTTTCTAAATATGGCATTTTCTGCCTCTTAGTTTGTATGATGTGTAGTTAATGCCTGATTTCTGTTGTAATATAAAAATAAATAGCCCAAACTACATGCCAAAATATTTCTTTTTCCGTGTTATCCGTGTCCCTATCTTTTAACTTCTCTATAGAAGCAGCAGAGCTTGTTTCTGAATTTTTACTGAGGTTAGTGATTTTGCAGGCCTGGTGGTCGACCTGGAGGTAGAGGCGGAGGCCCTGCTATGTTTAATCGTGGTGCAGGGTAAGTGTTTTTATCAGTAGATGTGAATTTGAACTGCCCATCGTTACTTATGGCATGTTACTAATTTTTTCTTTTGAGAAAAATAAGTTCATGCAAACGGATGAATTTTCAATTTTGTTTTGATGACTTATGCCAAAGGGATATACATTTTGAAAGTTATGGTATTTGGTGCCAATATATTTCCTGGTTATAGGACAAAATGTCTTTTTTTTCCTGTAGTCTATATTGGTCAGCTGGATCTTAGCATAGTATAAATTGTTATTTTACCAATGTTTGTCACTTGGAAATTGGATTTTAATCATTTTAAAATATTATTTGCACAGTTGGGGACGTCGTGGTGGGGGTATGCGTGGTCGAGGCAGTGGACGAGGCAGGGGCCGGGGTCGGGGTCGGGGGCGTGGGAAGAAGGATACAGTTGAGAAGTCTGCAGAGCAACTTGACGAGGAGCTGGAGACTTACATGCACATCTCATGATTCATGAAGCAGCAGTACTATAAATATTAGCCGACGCTTTTGCTATTGGCACCTGTACAAAAGTGGTTTCCCTGGCCTTCTGAACCCGTTACATTACATCAGTGTGCTAGATTTGCATTCTATTTGGTAATTTTAAATCTTTTTTAGGCGAAATGAATGAAGTGGATGATGGTCCTGGAAGTTGTCTCAGATCTTAGAGTTTGGTTGCTATTTTTGGTTGAGACTGTGTATCTCAATTGCTGGCGTAAATTTTAATCGAGTCTTTCACCTCTTATGGAGCCTGGTCTTTATTTCTTAAAGGCTTGTTTGGCAACCAATTCCAGAACTTAGGTTTGGTTTCAAAATCTAGGTTTTACTTTAAAATTAAGGTTTTGTCCAAGCAAAATTTTTCCCAAAAGCTATTTTAGTTACAAAGAAACCTACCTTTTTCTCTTTCCTACTTTTTCTTTCTTTCTCTTTCTTACTTTCCTTTTTTCTACCCACTTTTTTGCTTCGGAATCCGTAAAAGTTAATAACTTTTCAAACATAAATCACTTTTCAAAATTTAAGTTTTTTCTTAAAATCTTAAAAAGTTATTTTCCAAAATCTATTCTTCAAAATCTAGGTTTTACTTCAGAATCTGTAGAAGCTATTTTCAATCTCACATCCAAACAAGTTATAGGAGAGATTGGTTGATGCGATTGATCTCAACACCTCACTAGGCTCAAACTAATCCTGAATGCGCGATTTGTTTTACACATAAGATTAGAATGTAACTTAGTTGTTAATTATTGGTATCAAATTACATTTTTACTTGATGTTATATTATTTACACTAATGTTAATCACTGAAGAGAACAAAAATCTAAATTGTTTACACTAATGCCTTTTCCATTTCGTTTAAAAAGGAATAGTACAGAGCTCATAAACGAGCATCAATTTCAAAAATTTCAGGACCAACTCATTTTGACACAGCTGCTACTGCCTACTGAATGTAACGCTCAATTGTTTACATGACAAATGTACAATAAGGTAATGATGATTAAAACAAGAACAAGAAGAATGAGTTAAAATGTATTTAACCTAAAATTCTGACAACCAATGTCATTTTGGGACACTTGAATCTGCTGTATCCCTTTTTAGACGCAGATCTCCTGTTTCACTCTTGCTGAAAAGATTTTCAACAACTTCATCCCAATTCAGCATTCCAGCAGTTGACTCGGATTTGCTACTTGTGCCATCTTTGCTCTTATCATTATTGTTGGAAGGCTCTCCCTCTCCTTCCTCCTCCCTCGCACCAGAGGCTTCATCCTCTGCAGCTTCCACTGCATGAGGCACATTTAAGCTAACAGCTCTTTCCAAAGCATCCTTGTGCTCTTTCTCAATTGTCTGCAACCTCTGCATTTTCTGTAATGTTGGAGGAGCCGTAACGGTCTCCGGGCCACTCTCTTTCATTCTCTGAAAATATAAACAGCAAATCCGAGTCTTTGTGCAGAAGAGATGAAGTATTTGCTAACAGCAAATGAAGATTTGGAGAGAACAGGACTCAGAGATAACATATTTGAGTGATAGTCAAAAGTAAAAACAGAAAATACAAGAAAACAAGTTTTGAATATTTTTTTTTTCCAAAAAATTGTCATGATCACCGACCACCATGGAACTTTTATCTCAATGGACAGATGATTTCTAATCATGTCAATGAAGCAACCATAGGCAGGTTCTTCTTTTTTGACCACCTAACCAAGAGCAGATTCAGATGTGAAGGATATTAGGAAGTGTCAGAAGGTAAAAATTTCCCAAATTAAGAACAAATCAGGACCTGCATTTGTGGATAATTTTCCCACGGGGACAAGGTTAAGCACGAAGATGGAGGAGAAAATCTCCCTAGAAGTAGTTTTTAAGGAACGGGAAAAACAAGTAATGGCAACGACGTAAAGCTGGCAGACACTCCCAGCACAAACTTTTGGGGGAATGCTATTCCTATTGGTATATCAAACTTGAACATAAGAATTCACACCCTAGAAGCAAAAGGAAAGATGGAAATCTGGTCAACATAACTAACTTCCTAACTGCCCGCTCATGTATTCTGGATGACTCAAAAAATCGCCCACCATCTCATGAAACAAAGGTCATTAATGTTTGATTCCCTCTGGCATGAACATGTGAAAAATAGTGAGCTAATCATCTAACTGAAAGAAAAAGGGAAAAAAAATCTCCATATCTAACTGCCCAACTCTGACTTGCTTACAATATTAAAGCAGTTGGGCAGGGGGAAAAGATCATGATTTTCCCCTCAGGTACAGCATCTTATGCTGTTACAATAGGCGGTCACTAGTAATTCTGGAGAAAAGCAGCGCATTTAGTAAATAGTAGATAGAATTTCAGTCTTAATTCCTCTTACATTTAAGGCCTTCTCTGCTTCTCTTTCAATCCAAATAATTCCATGGTCTGATGTTGCATTACAAGACAAGACAATATGCTCAAATCTCCCATCAACTGGAATAGCAGTCCTCACTTCCGGAGGGAACCTCCCACATCTGTGGTCACCAAGCAATGAGGAACTTCATAATGACACAATGAAGTACTGGTAGACATATGATACATCAGACTTAAATTATAACTGTATTGAAAGAATTTCCTTTTTAATCCTAAGACGCCATAATTTGTTTTATTCCTTATTGCAAGTCCTATAAAATGCTTGACTGGCAAAAAAAAAAAGTCCTATAAAATGCTTGAACTGGTGAAATAATACCCTACAAGTCTTTCAAGACAACCAAACAAAAAAAAAACACCAGTGGGAAAAATGGAACTAGCAGAGTCCAGTCAGATGTAAGAAAGTGTTTTCCATTAGGTTATGCAGCATAGGCATTACAAATCCAAACAAAGTCAGACCTGACAACTCTCAGGTAAGAACCTGGGCTTGTAGGAGTGGGTGGCTTGGGATCATTTGGGAAGATTTCTTAGGCAGGAGAAGAAGATAAAATAGATACTCATTTCCTCATCAAGCAAAATAAAGGAGAATGGCTTTTATAAATTTTTTGAAAAAAGAGATGTTTCAGACATGGTAAATTGATTCCTTAGGCATGTAGGGGGGGGGGGGGAAGGCGGTTTCAAGAACCAAGCCCTCAGCCATCTATATCGTGCAAGACAGTTAAGCTCTCTGAGTTGAAATTATGATGACGTGTGAAGTTTATATCTGAAACTGAAGCAATTTTATACTTGTCATATATAGCCACTATTTACAAGTTTAAAGACTAAGACAGTAATTTTTTATGTTAAAAATCAAATTAACATGGCATCTGGAAGTCGCCCCTTCCATAGGCTTCATATTTTGTCATATATCGCACCTCCCAACTAAGTTTGCATCAAGTTGAAAATTCAAAGAAAATTTCACTAGCTGCATGACTATATAGGAGTTTACTATGGACTAAACCGTCACAAAGTCAATACCTGCAAAATTTTCTTTCCACGATATGGTACATTCGTCCAGGCGCATAAAGTCTTCTTCGATCTCTAAGCTTTCTTCCTTCTGGTATGAACGTGTCCCTCAAGCAAACCAAGAATAACAAGCAGGGCAAGCTGTTTAAACCATGAAGCCCTGGTTTAAGAGACCATAATAGTAATTTACTAAACTAAATTAACAAAGTGAATGTACATTGCATTTTGAACTCTATGCACAAAGTCACAAAGACGCGATTGCAGACCACTAACCAGAAGATCGACTTGAATATATCTTCCAATGGTGTTGGGGTTCTGGGTAAGAAATCATCCTACATAATGGAAAGAAGATAATGAATGCCAGCACCATCAGTGTATTTTAATAATAGTCTAATAACAAAATAAGGAAGAAAAACTAAGCAAAGAAAGCCCAACCAACAAAAAAAAAAGGAAAAAGGAAAACAAAGAGGGAGAGGGAAGAAACGACAAAAACTGTCCAATGGCACGAATAAAATTGATCAGAGCTTAAGAAATTCAGAATCGTCGTCGTTAGTCCAAAATAAAAAGTGCAGTGCATGCATAGGATGCAAATTAGTTCAAATGTTTAAATGATCTTAACCAACAACTCAGAGACCACGGAAACTGAACAATAAATTAACCAATAGCTCAGTCAACAGTCAAAAGAAAGAAAAGTTTGATCACCTGCAACACTATAGAGTGTATGACATCCGCGTATTTGACCGCCAAATTCAACGACATGCACCTCGCAGGTGCAATCGCGTAACACTGAATCTTGTTCCTGGGAATCCCTCCAAACCGATCCCTATGATTGACAACCATTATCGTCAACAACGAAACCACACCAGAACCCAAGGAATGCCCAGCAAATACCATTTTATAATCGGACCCACTGTCAATCCACAATTGCTTCAGATTCTCCGATTCCTGATTGAGCAGCCAAAGAGCAGATTTCAACAGACCGTGATGGACATAGCCACCGTCGAACTTCTGCATACCCAATC
Source organism: Vachellia pachyceras (assembly GCA_025593235.1). Lineage (NCBI taxonomy): Eukaryota > Viridiplantae > Streptophyta > Magnoliopsida > Fabales > Fabaceae > Vachellia > Vachellia pachyceras. The sequence continues at coordinate 12,879 of JANTPZ010001436.1, read as the reverse complement.
GGTTATCCAAAAGCATCTTGTAATCGCTCTCCACGGCGAGATTAAGTCCCCGAACGGCTAGCACAATCTCACGATGGTCATGATCAGTGTAAATGAGATAAGGCGGCGTATGGCCCCCGGTCTGCTCGTAGGAGACGCGCTTGACGACCCAATCGGGATTGAGACGGAACCCACCCGCAGGTTGGTAATGTGGGTTGCGGAGATCAGGCTCGTAGATGGCGAGGATCAACCGGCAGGCGCGAGGGATGGGTTCAAACTCATCGGGGGTGGCGGAAGGCCAGGTGGCGCTATCGTAGGAGCCGATATAGGTGCAGCGCTTCCACATCCAGCGACTAAAGCCAAGTATGAAGACACACTCAACCCCGCAAGTTAAAGACATGTTGGCAAAATCTAGATTGTAGGCGAGAGAGAATGATGATGATTTGCAGGATTGGACAGAGAATACGAATATTTGGGTTTTCCGATAGCAACGGAAGCTAGATTTGTGCTGGAAGGTAAAGCCGGCGGGCGAGGGGTATCTGGTGGTTGAGTGTTTATCTGGCAGTAAAGTTCAATGCTTTCAACACATGGAATGCTCAGATGGAAATCGAAGATTCGCGTCTGAAACTACGAGGTGGACAGGGATGAGATTTATTAGTAGTATCTGTTTGTGTGAGAGAGGAATACGAGTATAAATTTGATTTGCTCATTTATATACTTGTCTTTAAGCTTAGGACAGTGTTTTCAATCCTTGTAATCTTTGTTGATTTCAAGCCTCTGTTTTTTTTTATTAATATGTCCCTGCATCGCCTAATTAAACCCATTAGTTATCTTTTGATAAATTGTTTTTCTTTTTTATAACAGGAATTGTCAAAACCCATATGATAAGAGATAATTAAATAAATAAAACCATATGGGTGTTTATATTATAAACCAGTCTATGAATCAATTAGTTTCTAGAACATACTAGCTTTAGTCTTTAATATAAGAGATAATTAATTTTTGGAAAGATTAAAAAAGTGAATTTACTGTTATATTTATCATTTTTTAAATAACTTTACTCAATTTATAAATTAATATAATCTAATTATACTTATAAGTATTTTATAATATATGTTATAATTAAGTAATTTATTTAATTTTATAATTTTTTTAAAAAAGTCAGCTGCACCTTTTATTAAGAAAGGAAGAAGATGGATGTTATGCACTCAAATTTGATTTTTCAAAATAAGATTATGAGTATCTTAATTTTGCATATAAATATAAAATTATATCATTTATTTATTATATTGGTTTTGTTTTCAATGAGTAGATTGCATATCAAAAAAAGGTAAAATTTGAATTTTGTCAAATTTTAAAGTAGAGTTAATAATGTTTAAAATTTTCTTGTTATGTATAAAGTATTCTTCAAATGACTTGTACAAATGATTAGACGAGTATTTCAAGGATTCCTTAGACTTCAACTAACTTGATCAACATAGTGCATAGTTAAATTAATGGTAAAAATTACTTTTCAACGAATTTACGATTTTAAACTAGTGAGATGAGTTCATTTGAGTTATATATAAAACAAGCACAATGAGTTATGTATTCTCTAATCTCTATGGTTTAATATAATGTTTATTGCAACATTGAATGCATAACGAGGAAGTCCATTTGAATCATTTTTTGCATTATAATTCTCACATAATCTTACTTGATGGCATTAGTGAGGAAGAAGGCATATATTTTTTTATGAAATTAATTTAATTTAAACTTTTCATGTTTAATATTATTTGTTTAAAGAAGGATATGAAATTTTTAGTGATGGGGGTATGAAGGAAAAATGTGATGAAAAATGAAAATAAAGAAAACCCATTTGATTGAAATTGTATTCAAAAGAGACTATTTGAATTAAGATGTTTGGGTGAAACTACCTAGATGGAACCCCCAAAAAACCAAAAAAAAAGCATATTAATTTTATTTTATTTTTTACCAGTAAGATGAAATTAAGATTTTGAATGAAAGGTCTAACATTATTTCTTAAATTATAAGAAATAGAATAAATTATTTCTTAAATATTGTCTAGTTTATGAATGATGAAGTCTAAATCACACAGCGCATGCGATGTAGACGGCCTAGATTTAACGTCATAAAGTGATAAAAACACGCCACTTAACTAAAACGATTATTAAAGGTAAATAATTAATCTGTCAGTATTAAAAAATTAGTTAAGTTGTTTTTTTGGTAATAGATGTGCGTTAATTTTTCTAAAATATTACTTCTCTTATTTTTAGTTCTTGTTTGAAAACCCATTCTGAAATTTAGGTTTATTTTCAAAACCTAGGTTTTGTCCAAGTACAAAAAAATTTCTGAAAAAGCTATTTTGGTTACAAAACTTCAGTTTGAAACCTAGATTTTAAAACCTAGGTTTTCTCTTTCTTACTTTTTCCTTTTTTACTACTTTTCTCTCTTTCCTCTTTTCTACTTTTTTCATTCTTTCTTTCATCTTTCCTACTTTTTTTTCCTTCTTTCCTACTTTTTCTTTTTCATTTTTCCTCTTTCCTACCTTTTCTTTCTTCTCTTTCCTCTTTTCTACTTTTCATCTTTCCTCTTTCCTCTTTCCTATTCACCCTTTTATTTTGAAATCCGTAAAAGCTAATAACTTCCCAAATATAAATCACTTTTCAAAACCTAGGTTTTGCCTCAAAATCTGTAAAAGTTATTTTCTAAAATCTATTCTCCAAAATCTAGGTTTTACCTCGGAATTTATAAAAGCTATTCTGAAAAGAGTTTCCAAACAATTCCTTAATGCAAGATTTAGTTGAACAGTTGATTTTAGTTTTAAATTATGACATATTTTTAATTTTTATCAATTTTTATTTCCAAATTATCCCACTGATGCTCTTGCAACAATAATCAAAAAGAGAGGAATGGAGAGAATTAAAAATATGATTACAGTGTTTTAGAAAAATATGTCACATTAATATAGATATTTTAAGACATAAGGAAGTGTCTTTGACCATATGCATCATAACTACGTGTTAATGAAAATATATTATATGCCATTGATATAGATATTTTTTAGAAAAATTATAAATTTAGAGATAAATTGAATTCACATATACTTCTAACTAAAATAAATCTGTTACGTAGCTTTTATATTTACGTCCGTGAGCAATAATCCTAACTAGAATACCTTAAAAGTATCATTTCTAACTAAAATAAAAGCAAATGCCGTTTTCAAATTTAGGACCAGAGTATTATTTAATTGAATTAATGGATAATTATGATTAGACTTTTGAAGAATTAATTTTCTTGTCGTGTACATATATTTTTCTATTAAAAGTATCACATTCAATGAACGTCCTGATATTAAATGTAAAATACTTTTTTTTAGTGGGATTCAAACATTATTTGTTACGTGGGGAGAAAATGAATCCTTTTGTTAGATTCAAACTTAGGATGAATCCTTTGTTATTCAAACTTAGGATGAATCCTTTGTTAGATTCAAACTTACGATGTATTTAAAAATTTGTTGGGAGAAAGAAGTTTATGTATTTCAAGAAGAATTTACGGAATTCAAGAAGAATTTATGGATTTCGAGATGGTTTTATCTTGACTTACATGTAATGTTGGGAATAAGTTCTTCTCAAACATGCACTTATTTGTAAAAAATTAATTTCATCAACAAACATTAACCTAATTGCTAAAGAGTTGACCCAAACACATCTAATTTTCATTGCAACTGTGAAAGGAACTCCTTAATAGCTCTGTTTGGCAAAGCTTTTCATGAGTCTAAAAGTACGTTCAAGAGTATTTTTCCGTAAAACGAGATAATCTCCTCCACATATTTACCTCAGCTTGCGTAAAAGTACTTCTCTACCGCTTTTCCAAACGGAAACTTTGATAAATTAGTTTGGATAAAATTATTAATTAACTTTTTTTCCCTTGATTTCTCAAAGAAATCAAATTATTTTCATATGAATCGAAACAAGAAACTAAGAACGAGAGAGACGCTACGCGATTACTTGTGAAATTATATTTCAATGTTCGGATGTTGAGATTGAATCTTCCCCTTGAGGAAGTCAAATTAATTTTAAAAAAAAGGGGGAATATTTTTTCCAGGTCATTCATTCTGGAGTTTCTGGACATGGAACATTCCTTTAATTTTTACAGAACTTTCTTCTTCCTTAAGGAATTCATTATTCGCAAAACAATAATTCCAGACAACACAAGAGTGTGGTTTAATGTGAAAACTATGGCGATGGCAATTTGCTTTCTCAAAACTCAAAATCGTTTTGAATTTAATTAAAACGGTTATATTAATTTACCAGTACTCATTTGATTCTAAAGCACTTTCAGGATGTTTCATATAAATTAAAAAATTTTAAACTTTTTTAACTATGCTTTAAAAGTGAGCGACATTTCAACTTTATATTTTCATTTAATATCCATTATAATGTATGAAAGTAAAGTTAAAACATAATAAATGAAGCGTAAATTTAAACATTCGTATAAAAAATTTAATGAGCTGACTTATAAATAATATTAAATAAAACATTCTGTCTTATAAATAGAACTTTAGATGTAATACTATCTACACTGTTCTTATTATAAATGACTTCTAACTAATTCACACACATTAATAAAAACAATTAAATTTGTCAAAAAAATTCAAGTGCTTTCAATACTGCCCTTATTAACTATATTAAATTCCAATATTATGTTAATTTATGCTCTCTTACTTTTTTTTTTGCCAAAAAAAATATTTAATTTTAAAAAATATATAAAAATATTTAATTAAATTTATGCTCTCTTACTACTTTATTAAATATGGGCATATATAAAAATATTTAATACTTATAAAAAATATACTACTACAAAAAGAATTAAAGAAAATTTTTAAAATGGTTTCTGAAAAGAAGACAGTAGAGAGTAACATCTAATATAATGAAAATAATAAAAAAACATCATTCAACAATTCGTGCTGTAGACTGCAGAATTATATTCCTACGTTGAACCAAGTATAGAATAAAATATTTCATATATTAAAAACCTATAGACCAAATATTCAATATCTCCACCCCCTATATTCTCCCAAGGGTAGGGGTGGGAACAAGCCAGGCCAGGCTCCACCCCAAACAGGCCTGTTTGGGGTGGAGCCTGGCCTGGTCTTGCCTGTGTACAAGTCAATTTTTTGGCCTGAGCCTGTGCCTGTTATAGGCCTGGCCTGAGGCTTGTATACAGGCCTGTTAGACATTTTTATTTAAAAAAAAGATTCCAAAAGCATCATACTTGCTGATTGTAACATCACTGCATGAACTCACATCATACCAAAAGAAATAGTCAGAGATGGTTACAGAGAGATATGCCTGATGTTGATTCATTAATGACAATATTAATTCAATAACGCACATTGTGACAACTACACAAGCGAAAAAGATTACTGGGAAAGAGGACGGATAGAGAAAAGAACTTACTTATAGGTGAAGATCAGGGATGCAGCAAGCACAGTAAGAGTAGCCATTGGTCTTTGCCACGTAAAGATTTCTTGAAACCAAGGGACTGCTCGTTTAAGTGGCTTTAGTATCTCCTGTAAATGAATTCCAAGCCAAGTATGAGACTATAATCTGAATTCTCAACCGAAACAGGATGAGTTTATAGCATCACAAAACGCTTACTCAACCTAACTTCAGTTAAAGTACAATGCTTGTCATCTATGATGGTGACTTAATTATCCTTACTTTCCTCAGGATCATAATATATATATATAATAATTCATATTTTATGACATGAGTTAACTCCCATTTTGTACAAGCGAGACGTGTATCATGAATTGAAGAAAAATAGGATCCTCCATATATAAGTTAATTGCCTACCATTAGAACCATAACACTGTCAGTGACTCCTTCCTCTTTTAGTTCTTGAGTGGTAGCTTTAGCAATGAGAGTTTCCTTTTCCTCATCCATAGCTTGTTTGATAGCAGTCTCCAGTGAGGAGGCACTTTCTTCTGGACCGCTAGGACTTTCACAAGCTTTTACAGCCTCTTTAACTTCTAGTTCTGCACCAGAAACGATGGGCCTAGAAATGCTCATGCTTCTAAGGATTGAACTCGCACTGCATGGGTGTCCACTGTTGACCTTTTTGAGGCTCTCAGCAAGTTCGTCTAGCACATAATCTCCCTTTGGTATCTCATCATATAAAGAAAATATTAAGAACTTAGTTGGCGCAGGAGGAGAAATTCTGAGCATTTCTCTTGCAGCATGGAGCCTTATAATCCCTAGAATTGTCCTGGCATGCATCTCCCAAGATAGTAGCGGGCATTCTATTTTGTATTTTGATAAAAATTGATGTAGCAACATGATTTCCTTTGTCAGTGCAAGCCAATGATCACGTCTGGTGGAACTTGTTACTTCTGGAAACTCCAGTACGATTCCCTCTGATCTACAAAATTCAGGCAAAAGAGACTTTGATTCATCAGTTCTTCCGATTGTTTTCTATGCCACTAAAGAGTTATGAACAAACATTGCATCAGAATAAAATATCCTCGTCCTTGAGGCCATGAGAGTGAAAATTTATTCTCAACAAGCTATAAAGAAATATATAGACAACCTCAGGTTCTAATTTTCAGAATTATCAAAGATCATTTTGATATGCATTGGGGGAAGAATTCCACAAATTTGTAGTGAATTTAAAACCAAGGTCATTTAAAAGATTGCGATGACATAGGTCTAGCACTGGGTGTGAGTGAGGAAATTAAGGAGTTTCCCTGCAAAAGCTAAGAAGCAGAGGTTTTTCTAAAATTCGATAATATAAATAGAAGCCAAATATACCATATGCACATCTTCTGTAAAGTTGGTAGAATGGTGATGGATCAAAATAACTATAAAGTCGTGAATGGTGATGGATTGATGACAATAATTGCTAGAATCCTTGTGAGTCCTTTGTTTTGGGGGCTACTTACAATTCAGGTGAATCATAGATTATAGCCTTGTCAAAAAGTGGAGCTCCCCAGGGCCCCGTAGCAGCCGGTTTCACTGTGTGCTCAGTGTCCCCAGAAAGATCTATTTTTAGAGCATCTTCATATTTAATCACTCCTGATGCCTCAAAGTAAAGAGCATAATTGCTCAGTGTAAGCCTACCTGGAAAGCAAGAATGAGCAAGAAGATAAAAAAAAAAAGAAAAGAATCCACATCTTTAAATAATTAAATATACTGACTAGGTTCCAACATATCATAAACTTGACTAGTCAGACTGATCAAAATACAGACCAGGCCAACTGGTTGCTCCAATGTGTCGAACTACTCTCTGAGAGTTTGCCGTTCCCTCCACATGTAGAATAAATTCGTCATCGGCCAGCTCTATACCATTTGGTGGTATTTGTTTTTGTAAATGTCTTATGCACCTGTAGAAGCATGAATTAAAGCCAGGGGATTATAATAAGAATCTGGACATTTATTAATACATATGAATTTTGCCCAAGTTCTAAAATTATAAGAAGAATCCAAGAGATTGGAAAAGTGTTTCTAAACTGCACTGGCCCTACCGGAATTCTTTTTAGAGTAGGTGAGTAACATTAAGTTATAGCTTTCTCCAGAGTATAGGCATTGAACATTTTCGATATGTTAGTCAAGCATTTAACGGATATTTATGAATATATATAAATAATTAACATGAGCATTAGTACATCCCGAACAGCAGAATGTACCATTTGCCTAATCAGTTAATCCGGATGGAAAAAGAGCAAAGGAAGTTATATTTTTTTTTATAATGAAGACTGTTTATCACACCTATTAAAGTGGCTTTATACATTCACATCACAAATAGAATGATCCTATCAAGGACATGGAATAAGACCAAATAAGATATATGACATTTAATTGGGTCATACAACTTCAAACTCTGATCAAACCATCATATTTTGCTTCTTATATCTGTTCGTCACAAAAGATCGATGTATAAGCCAACCACAAGAATAAAATTGTCTAAATTTCAATTTAAACTGATAATGGTCCCAAAAGGCCAGCATTCCAATTTCCAAATTAAGGCCCCACCAAGAATAAGATGCATTTTCTAGGAATATGTACTTTTAAACCATAAAAGCATGATAAAAGAAATTATATTTATAATCAGATGCATTACTTGTCTATCTCTTTCAAGAAGAAGTCGTATGCGGGAAAGTGTAGTCGGTGGCCTGTTGGCGCTGTTAAAGTTTCGAAAGTGAACCTTCCATTAGCAACATCTGCTATTAATGGAACTAAAGACGCCAGCCACACAAATGCATCTTCTCCAACGTTGGGCTCATTACTCACCTGATAGATATCATGCATGAAATATATTAAACATAAAGTATAAGTCACCAGGAAAAGGAACTTTGAATTTTAAATAGGCCTTCGGGTCGAAGTGGCTTAATTTAGTGCAAGAAAAACAGTCAAGTCTGCATTAAATATCAAAACAAGGTACAAAATCTCATGGATTCTGAAGAATAAATAAATAATGAGGGGCAAAGTTCTCACTAGGAGAGGCATGAGGTCTGAATAAAACAGAGGAATTTCATCTCGTTCTTCATGGATAACATTAAGGGGTATCTTCTTCTCTTCTTTCTCCTTTGCAACAGATTCCTGCAAACCTCAAAAAAGTAAATAAATAAACTCTCTGCCTACCATATTTAAAGCACACGCTTCTGCATTCGGTCACTTCTAATCGAGATCAAACTCTGGAAAAATGAGTTCGCCAAGAGAGATGAGGTTCAGAGAGACACAGGAATAATTGTTTTGTCCGAACCGTGTGCTCGTCTTCATCGTAGTAGCTAGGGCTCTCCCAAGCAAGCATTAAGTCAAATGTGAACCTGCTGAAAGACCCATCATTAATCTTTTCCTGTATCTCGTTGACTATGTCACTAATAAGAGCCTTCTCACTGCAAAATTCCACTAATTCCTGAGAATAATTTTCTCTTTCAGCATTCCATCCGGCTTCAAACTCTCCCACTAATTTCCCTAAAGGAATGTCCAGCTTCCTGACAAAGTTCAGATTCGTTCACAAATTTGTTAATAATCAAGTTACACACGTGCATGCTTCAATCGAGTTTCTATGAAATGAAGACTATATAAGAGAAGACAAGCATTCGTATATTACTTTATTTGATTTGGCTCTATTTTTTATGATTTTGGGGAACATGACAGTAAAGTAAAACCATGAACGTGGGGAAAAGAACCCCCCTCTATATATATATAGATATAGATGTATATATGTTGTCTCCGCATGATTACGTAGTCATTTTCATGGCAAATTTGGAAAGTGGGAAGGGAGAGTAATACTCTGCGCATCTTCGGACAACGTCCTGAGCAATGGAGGAGAGGTACTTTAGCTTCGTCATTTCCATCGCCGTCGAGGTTTCCATGCCTGCTCTGAGCTCTCTCTATCCGGAGCGTGGAGGGGAACCGAAAACCAATAATGTATCGTTTAATAGGAGAGAGGCTGAAACGTGGAGGGTTTCAACGGCTTCCACGTCGGAACGGTGAGGAGGCACCCATGCAACACTTGGTTCATGCCCCTCGTTTCCTGCATGATGAGCCATGTGGAAGATCAGCCTTCTCAACGCTTTGGGCCAGGCCGACCACCATTTGGGCCCATCCTTGTACTACATTTGCAGCCTGTTGCTTCCTTACAATTAAAAGCCCAGCCCATTATTTATATGAAAAACAGCCCAGCCTTCACTAGATTTTTATACAGCGACAATCAGATAGCCGTTTATGTATTAAATTATCTATAGTAGTCAATTACTAAATTATTTTTTATGAATTAATTTATTATAATTTAATTTATAATTGAATGAAATATTTACGCCATTTCAAGAATTTTTTTTTTTTTTGACCAACGCCATTTCAAGAATTGATTCTATTAATGTGGACATAAATCATATAAAAAAATATGAATCATGTGTGTATGTCTTATGTTGGTTTCTTTGGTCAGTATATGTATGGAAAGATTATAAATTTAATAGGCAAAATAAACTGACGTGCTGTATTAATACGGCGGCTAATTGCGTCAACATCCGTCTCTTCCCCCAGCGCAGTCGTCAACCTCCGTCTCTTCCCCTTAGTGTTCTTCTCCTCCCCGATTCGGCAAAATGGAGAAGTCTGAATCTGACGTTCCTTCTCTGGTTTGGCTCAATATAGGTGATTTCTCTCTCTTTCATCTTCGTCATCTCAATGTCTGATTCGTTAAAGGTGACCATCATCAGTAAATAATGTAACATTTATCCACAAGTAATTTGTTTGGTTACCGATAAACTGAGGGAAATGCTCAAATCCAATCATGCATTCTGTATCTTTCTGGGGCCATCGTTATTGTTAAAAAAGGTACAAGACACTTTGGCTTAGTATGATCGATGGCTCCATTCTTGGTTACAGTGAATCTGAAGCCCTTGGCTGTCTTCTTTTTTATTTTTTTCCTTATCAGATTATACTGACTATTCCTATATCTATTGAGATTTCGAACGTCATGTGTTAGACCTCAAGTCTTGATAAGCAAGAAAATGGGCTGAATTTTGTTTGTTCTTCTTTTCACATGCCAGGGGGGAAGAAATATTGCACCACAATCAATACCTTGACTGAACGGGAGCCTGATTCAATGCTTGCGGCTATGTTCAGTGGTCGCCGTACTCTGTGCCAAGACCCTGATAAGGTAGAGTATTTTAGTTACTCTTATTTTGCGTTGATATGTTTCTTCAATATGTTACAAAATTAGATCCTTCTAGATTTTTCTAACCCAGTTACTGATGAACCTTGCTATCTAGTAGACAACTCAGTTTCAATTTTTGGTCACGGTGGGTTATCGCAGGGTTATGTCTTTATTGATAGGGATGGAAAACATTTTCGGCACATCCTCAATTGGCTGAGAGATGGTGCGGTGCCCGCGCTAAAGGAGTCTGAATATACAGAATTGTTGCGGGAGGCAGAATACTATCAGCTACTTGTATGTTACACTCTTTTTTAATTGATCTAAATTACTATCATATGCTTTTAAAGTTGTCTTCTACTTTTTTAGATTAACTTCTGCTGCGTTTTGTTACTACCAACATTTGCAGTGTTTTCTTGAAGTCAAGTTTGATAAAAAAAAAATTGTTCACACCACTCCACTTATGAGGCTTATCACAACTAGATAATACACCATCACCATTTTTTGTCCTTTTAGCCCACTTCATTCGTGTGTCTTTTAGTTTTCCTCACTTTCATATGCTGTGAACTGTAAATAGTTGCAAATTTTCAGGGGCTAACAGATGGAATACATGCTGTCATTAATAAGAGGAAGGAAGGTGATGAACCACATTCGGAGTTGACGCGGACTGATATCATCAGGTGTATCCAATCAGAGAGAGTCAGGTTTCGGGGGGTAAATCTCTCGGGCCTTGACCTATCTAAACTGGTAATTTGCTGAGCTTTGTTTATCTAGGTAGTATCTTAATTTGAATAGGAAAGCAAATTTGTAGCTTTGGAGAAACTTTTGCATTTTACATTAGACATTAAATAGGTATAGAATGTGAACAATTGTATTCTGGGGAGAGAGAATTTTGCATGAAGCCCATAACCGCTGGCTGGAGATTTTCACGTAACATCTGATAATTTAAGCCATGTTGACTTGAAGCTTGGTATGCTTAAATATGATGAATAGTATGTTTACTGGCATCATCTCCTGATGAGCTTAAGTATGACTTGTCAGGATTTATCAAATGTGGATTTCAGCTACGCTTGTCTTAAAAATGTCTTCTTTTCACGTGCAAACCTTCAATCTGCAAAATTCCGGGTAAGTATAACTCTAAATATACCTACTCCTTGGACATCAATTTGGAAAGATGATCAAGAATCTGGAACAGTTTGGTACGTGCCTATGTGGCAAGTTAGGATTGAGATCTGAAGCTTTGACTGAATTTAATTTGAGGTGTTCATAAGTTCAGGTTTTGAAGAGTTTCAGGATGCCTATGAAAACTTTATGACCTTAACCCAAGGACATCTGGTTATCCTTGTTTTATAAGGAACAATTTGTGTAAACTGCAGTATTTGGCAGCAATGTTATTTGCTAATTTGAACTTTTGATTTCCTACTTTTTAAAACGTATGATTGTCTTGTTCAAGCTAGTAAAGATGTACATTTGGCTGGTATTATCCACTGAACCACCTGCAAACAGCAATTGATTAATTTACAAGTATTCCTGAAACCAACCTTATTTGACAGGATGTTGATGCCGAGTTCTCCATCTTTCACAATGCAACTTTGCGTGAGTAAGTCAATCAAAGCAATACTTCTTTCTTTTTCTTTTTTACTATGTCATCATGCTTGCAGGCCTCTTACTTGTTTCATCTTGCCTGGGGAAGATGTGAATTTAGCGGGGCAAATCTTCATGGAGCTTTATTAGCTGGTGCTTGCCTTCAGAGTGCTAATCTACAAGGCATGTTAATCTTTTCTAGTTGAATTCTTTACTTCATTTTAATTTTAGGAAATCAATTGATAATTTTTACCATTCAATGCTACACTGTTACACTGATGGTTCCATCATGCATCCATTGTTGCCACATAATTCCTTGTTTGGTCTGTTCACAACCAGCCGTTAGAATTACCCATATGAGGACAAAATGTTTGGTGCATTTATTTTTCAGTAATATGATAATTTTCCTTTGAAAAACTTGATGCTGGCAGAACTAACATGTCTCTTTGCTTCTCAACTGGTGAATGACCCAGAGGGGAAATTTTTCCTTTGTGAATAAGAATAGAAAGTTAGAATTATGCATGATAATGTATGCCATTTGTAATTATGAACTTAATTAAAAAATGATGTAAGTATTATTATTGCTTGAGTCACATGGTTTTCTACTTACATATTCCCTTGTATTTATGTGAACAAATGGAAAACAGAACTAGC
>JANTPZ010001435.1:0-25595 GCA_025593235.1 Vachellia pachyceras | reverse complement strand
CGAACCTTTAAAATATTTTATTCATTAATTTTTTTTATTTGAGATGTGAATCAAATTTTCCATAAATTTTTTCTTAAATAATCACTTGTCAAAACTCCAAAAGAAGTAACCTCCACAGTAAATGATTTAATGTGAAGACGCATTAAGATGCGTACGGACGGGGGGAGAAGGAATGGGTGAGAGTGAGATGCGTGGTGGAAGGCGTGGAGGGTGTGGTGATAGGGTTGTGTCATGGAAATATCTAACCACTGATCACTTCTTACGACAAAAGTCACACAAAGCTAATTAAATTACACGAGAGAGTGTCTAGGTGGGTTGATCCGATTGGTTGACAAGGAAAAGGTAAGGCGCCGCGTATCCGTCAGGTCTTGGGTTCGAACGCTGGAAAGTCCCCTTCTGGGGGGCGATCGAGGATTAGTCTGGGTCCCAAAGGATCCGGGATACCGGGAGGTGAAATGCCCTTTCCCACTCAAAAAAAAAATTACACGAGAGAGTAAAGACAGTAGTGTCATTTCACGTACTATCTGTGTCTCTCCATTTTCAGATACACAACACTTCCTTTCACATATAATTCCAGAATAAGTGAGTCTCACATGATACATACATATATATTTTTTTTTCCAGAGCTTCATAACGACTAATCCGGACCCGACCTGCGTCACGCACCTGAAAATAGTGGGTGAGTCTCTCAATTGTGGCTACTGCATATACAAGAACTCGAGCTTGAGGTTTTACTTAAGCTAGAATAAGCCGCTCACTACTTGATCCAACCAACCGTTGATGTGTGTGTATATATATATTAGATTACCATCCGTATGTCAACTTTGAGACGCTATTATGATTGGGCCTACGGACCAACCCATACAAAATGGTTAGTTGGGCTGGTTTCCGTCAACCCATTTTAAAAATAAAAAAAAATTCAATAAAAAACATGTAAACAACTTATGTAAACTTAATTAATAACATATGATTATTGATAATTTTATTTATCCTTTATATTTATTTTAAATTGTCACATTTGAATTCAATTTTATGAAGCATATTAAATATGTTTAAATTGTATTTTTTTAAAAAAATTGAATTAGTAGTTTTATATTCAAATTACAGTGTATTTATAAATTAGATTTAAAATTTTTTTAAAAAATAAGATCCTTGTAGAAGGGTTTTTCAACTTGACCTTGGGTCAACCCATAACTGATCGGTTAACCCATTTTGCCATCTTTAATTAGATGCATCCTTATTTAACGTCTTGATAATATTTTGAATATGATTAACTCTAACCCTTCTTATTTGTGGGAAGGGAGGGTGTGAGCAGGGCGACTATGTGTATGTTTAGGAAGTCTATTGGAAGAAACGAGTTTACAGATTTTGAGGTATTTTGTGGATTTTAAGATGGTTTTATGAATTTCGAAATGGTTTTAATGAATTTTGAGATGATTTTTACAGATTTTAAAATGGTTTTGTCTCTACTTACATGTACCGTTTGGGAAACGGTGTTCCCAAACAAACATCCCGTGTGTACGGGGGAGAAGTAAAAGTGAAGCGTAAGGCAACGTGGGAAGAGTGGATGGATGATTAGCTGCGGCTACGCCTTCATTATGATTACTCAAGAAGTCTGCATCCCCACTCATTTCTCGTGTTATTCCTTTTTCCTCCCTTAGCCTCACCTTATCCAACATGACGACTTCCGTTGTGATTAAATCAACCAACCGTTTGACCATTTCTTATTCCATTAACCGATCCAGCAGAAGCACTCAACCCTCGTAACGTAACGTAGTGAATCAATATTTAAATTAATATTACTGATATCGCCTTGAAGCCTAATCTCATTCGTCGACCACCACACGTGTCACCATATCTGGCCGCCACAAAAGCCACCCAAACTCAGAACCAAATTAAACCGTTAGTTTTTTTTTTTTAGTTGAACAATTAAACCGTTAGTTTTTGTTAAAGCACAAAGATGAGCATCCATCAACTTCATGAAACCAAGGGTCCTGATTTCAACCAAACAAGCCCTTAGATTCAGAAATATATGAAATTCAACAATCTTTATAAAAATATGCGCCCAACAGAATCTGATTCCATCCATCACAATGGAATCAGATTCACGTCAATTTCTAGAACACATGATTCTTTAGGAGTTGTTGGAATCATAATTACCTCACACCAAACTCATCGTTAATATGTTGTTGGAATCATAATTATCCATTCCATCTTCCACTTTTTTTAATCTTTTATTTTTTTTATTTTATAAGTAAGAAACGCAGCATAAATAAATGAGTGGGTGATTTTTTAAATTTAAATTTAATATCATATTTATTCACATATACAATTTTCTTGCTAAACATAAATACCCTTATACTAAAAATAATCATGTTTAAGGTATTGTCGAGTATTAATCGTAAATATCTTTCCCATTAGTTATTTGAACATTTATTTATTATGTTATTAGGAATTAAGCTTTTATATTAGATCTAACACCAATGTTGTTTGATCTATACAATTTAAAAGCAATTGCATCCGCAACTATATCAATCCCAAATTTAAGATTAAAACTTTTTCTAAATCGAGTAGTACTGTCATTAAGATAACTTGTCGTTAACATAAATTATATTTTATTTTAATTTCAATTAACAAAACAATTCCCATCTTCTAGATCAAATAAATATATATTAGAATGAAAGACAATTCATGAATCCATCTAACATGATAAACAATGAATGTACTCTTGTATATTTTTCCATAATGCATGTCAATTCCTAGGTAATTTCCTCCAAAATTACAGGGTCAATTACTTAGGAATTAAGAGGTAATCCTCAAAGTTCATCTAAATTATTGTAATTTTCCCAAGTCAACGATTACATAAAATATTATATTCAAAAGAAGTTTCATAAGTAAGTAGGATTAGCATTCCCTTTTATATTGAACACTCAAACAAACATGTTAAACTAAGCATCCAAATGCTTTTAAAGTTACACCCAAACTACTCCGTAGACATAAAAATAGTATCCATCTTTGGTCAAGAAAAAATGATTATGATGAGAAGGAAGAAGGAAAGATAGCAAGTGGTAAATTAAGAATTGAAATCACGTTTGTTTCAGCTTTCCTCACTGGAATCATAGTCCATAACATACCTATTCATATTAATTTCATTCAGGAATAAACACAGCCGTTAACCAATTTATCAGCTTCCAAATCCAACTCCTCATTTGAACTCACCCTCTGCTTCTGGTTTAGCAGATAGATAAAACAAGAATATGTTCAAGACATTGGCATTAGAAAGTTTTGATGATTTGCAATGTTTGCTTACTCAAACTGTGAGAAAAGCTTGCCCATCCTCTCGGTTTCCAAAAATTAACACGTCTAAAGAGTCATGAGATTTCCAAAAATCTTCTGCTTATCCCAATGGCCAAACGTCTTAAATGAAATAGGCTGAGCCTGAGAAAAGACAAACAAAGGATGATCCTCTGAAAATGGAAGCCACGTTGAGGGCCATCTTGAAGAAGTACGGCTCAAATGTATTAATGAGCCAAGATCAGAGTTAGAGAGAGATGAATCATAAGGTGTGAGTCAAGCCATTTGGCAGGGGTAAGATATATTCAATGAGGCCTGATATTTGAAATGGAGAAAGGGTGTTTTAAACATTAACAAAGTGCTCATTTATGAAAGCGGTGAAGATGTGTTTTAACGGTTTACGAGATAAATATGTGAAGAAGATTATCTTGATTTACAAAAAAAAACACTGTTAAACGTGCATTTAAAGAGTTCATAGGCTCTTCCAATCCTTATTAACAGTAACTTTTGTGGAAGATTTTTAAAAGTTTAGATAGATATACATATTCACAAACAAACACACACATAGTTGCAGTTTAACCAAAAATACATTTGGCTGCTTGTGGGCAAAGATGCGTGTTACAATTTTACTATTCGCAAATAGACACATGGTAAATGAATTGGTGGAGGAGGGTGATATGACTTGCGAGTAATGTCGGTGAGTATCTCTATAAGAACTATTTAAAAAAATGAAATTCTAATTTACTATTCATTTGAAGAATATTATTTTCAATCTAATTATTTTCTAATAAATTCTTATAATTTATATCATAATTTTTAGAATTAATTCATTTTGTTTAATATGAACAAGTTTAGGTATCCAAATGATGTGAAATGTTATCAATATGGTTATGTTTAAGGAGAGAGCTAGATTAAATAAGTTAGTTAATTATAACAAATTTAACATGCTTTTCTTAAAATACTCTTATTAGAAATTTATTTAGACTCTCCTTCTTATTTATACTCATTTTATCTTCTATCCATTACATATTGTTTTCACTTAGATCTTGCCAACACATAGGGGAAAAAAAACCATTTTAGTTACTATCTTCTTCTAGGTTAGGTGAACCTGATACCACATGTAACACCTGAGATGTCTTCTCTCTTCTTCCTCTATTTCGAAGATTATATTTATAAATTGGATTCACATGCTAATTGGTTGTTAAATAATTATTTAATTAATATTTATATGTTAGGGTTCTAGGTATGAGTATTGATTTAATCATTATGATCTATGATATTACTCTAGGGTTTATATTTTGACTTCACACTCTTTATACACTCCTAGGAAGCTTCATCGTATTAACAAGTTTTCATTTCGTTTGTTATCTTCTTTTTTCCTTAAAAATCAAAATAATCAATCTTCTTTTCTACTATTCACTTTCTTATTACTTAATTAAGAATTTTTATAAAGCTAACTTGACTCTAGGAAGAATGACCTAGGTTAACCACCGGTACTATGTTAAGGTTGTGTCTCTAGTTGTGCACAGCAAACAGCAGATAGACAGTGTCATACTCTTGATATTCATTCGTTCCGAGACCACATCAAAATACTACTCCTAACAACAAAGTAAATGCAGTCCCTATATTCATTTGGCATCCTTTATGCAAATTTCACAGTTAAAGTGGCATATATTTTTTTTTTATCAAGTTTAGATGGGTTCGACACCGATCCCCCACCAAGACCAGAGCACAGCCTCAGGACTCTTTGAATACTTACAAGAAACTTACGAGATCGTCTATCAAAGAAGTCCTCACAACGGTAGAGGGAATCGAACTCACCTCCTTGTGGGAGTTGAGTCTATTCCTTACTATCTGGGCCAACTCTCATTGGCAAGTTAGAACTAGCAAACCCCAAACCCAAACAGAACCTACAAATCATTCTGTCCAACTCTTCAATGGTCTCTTAAGGAGAGATTAATGATGAAGAATGAGTAGTGCTATGATTCTGTTAATGGATTACAGCTTAAAAGCAAATTCTAAATGTTTAATATACATGTTTAAACATCAAAATTCTTGGCTTCTTCTAAAATAAATTCGGTGAACCGGTGTACAAATATAACTTACAATATAAATGTGGGGTTCTTTATCTTCAAGCTTTGTTCTTCTTTACCCGTAGGTTAAAATTCCATTTTTGAGAGAGTGATCGTTTTCCAAAAGTTTGGATTTTTATTGAGGGTTTCTGGTATTAAAGCTACGTGATAAACCTGCATGAAAATGCATACAACTAAAAAGGCCATGTTGAGGGGAAGGAATACACTGTTAAAATCACCAAGAAAGGAATTTATCTTGGGACAAAGCTTGCAAATGTCTGTAATAGATAACAAATATCTCCTACATAGTAACCTAAAACTATTACTTTATTAGGTTCCTTGTACAATTAACTGATACAACCAAAAAAGGTATATTCTAAAACATCGCCAAATTATATTCCAACACAAAAATAATCAATGAAAAAATTATGCACTGCATGATTCACCTGCTTCATCCCACCAAGAAATTCCAGCAAAAGGGAAAAAAATTACATTTTGTATCTGAATCCCTAGTGGCAGATATAGAACATCCTTTAGTATCGTTGTAGGAGAGCTACAATCACATATTCTTCTTCACTTGCAAGCCAAACAACTTTGAAACATTCGAGGAACTGCACCTTCTCTTTCAGAGAAAGAAGATACAGAGGAAAAGGGGGAGGGAAAGAATATTAGGATCATCAGACGGGGATGCCAAAACAAAATGAACAAGAAGAGGGAGATGCCGCCAGTCCAGAACAAAATCATGTCTGCCTACCCGAGAATTTGAGATATCAGCCACCTTTGGTTCCTTTTCCAAGAAGCTTTCCTGCGATCAAGATTCTGAAGGGCACTTTTTGCAGTGAGTCAATGTAGCCTCCAATTCAATTGTGTAGTTACGAAGGGGAACAGAAGCCTTCTCCATAGCAACCCACAAGCAGAGGTTAACCGAGCAATACATGTCCTCTTCGAGCATTCTCCCTTTATGCATAGTACATGTACAGGCTATTTGCAGCAGCACACGCAATTGAGTTTTCAGTGGGGTTCCACGCTAGATGCAGTAACTTTGTTGTAAAATCAAAAGAATTCCCATTTGCATCAACACCAGCACTTTCTGCTCCTATTAAGATTACCAAATGTTCTGGATGTCATGACAAATGAGTTTGTCATGAAAAAAATGCTCAAGAGAAAATGAGTGGTAGGATAGAGAAGCAACCTCGTCTTACAACCCTTGTTAAACTACTCCCAAGTGATCTCGAAGGCCTTGAAGGGGTTGGAACTTGTCGCCTAGGGAAATGAAAACGTTAATCATATAGGTGTTTTAGTGCCTAAATGTATCATAAATGGCATCAGAACTTTCCCTTAAAATTACCTCATTGGATTTTTACTCGCTTCCAAAGTTGTAGCTTCAGCACTTCCCGGGGTGCAACCAAACACACGGAAAAGGTTACTGGTACATTAATGGAAAGAAACCGTGAGATGCAGACAAACATTTTCAATTACTGAGCTACAGAAATGGTTTTGCTTAAGAGACCTGTAAGAACCAGTTGCAACACGCAATCCATCGCCACTCAGACAACACTCGAACTTATCAAAAATTGAATCGTTCTCATATAAATCACACAACTGGCACATTGAAACAAAAGCATAGGCAGTTATAATTCAATAAAGCACCAAAAATCCATTTTTTATCATTTCTCCATAAACAGGAATCTAACCTTAGGTCTTAGATACTCATGAACCTGAAAAGCCGCAACTGGACCAGAGTCCATATTAATGTCCCATAACTGACATAAAAAGCATAATAATGATGAATGAGTGCAGTCCACAGAATTTGGCTACATTATAGTTAAATCTTAAATATCTTCAAAGTTATAGAAAGAAGTCAAAATAAGCAGAAGATACCCAAAGAAAACTAGATATAAACATAAAAAGGAAATTCATTAATAAATTAAATAAAAAATCCTTGCTTGTAAAAATTGAGGAAACCAAAAGTATCCCATTCTGAAATTGATATTGCAAAAATCTAGTAAAAAGAATGAATGATAAATATATGAAGCTTAATACCTTTAGAGTCATGTAATCACGACTAAGAATGTATCTTCCATCCTTTGAAAATTTTATGTCTGAGATAGAAGCAATAATTTCGGTAAAAAATGATCTTGAACCAGGGGCCTCCTGTTCCTCAAATCTGTAACAAAGGCAATGCCTCTTAGAGACTGCAAGAATAAGAAATTGCAAAGATGCAAGTAGAATAAGCTTCAGAAAATTCTTTTCTCCTCAAGCATCATTTAATTGTGCACACTAACAAGTCATCTTTATTCCGGTAATTTTGCCCATTATCACACGTGTTAAAAACCTATAAGCCATAATAAGGGAGAATATCATCCATTTTTTGGTAGGAGTACCAAGAAACTTATTCATTAAGGATCAATAATAACCTTGTAAAAAAAATTAAAAAAAAGACAAGCTTACAGTTTGGTATGAGAATCACATAACGCTGATTGCCGTAAGTCAACAAGTCGTATTGAACCCTTGGAACTGCTGTATGCCAACATATTGCAATGCATAGGATGGAACTCTGCTGATGTTATAACCTCTGCAAAAGCAATATCAAATGAGGAATAAGTCAATCAAACAAGAAGCAAGCTGGCAAAGAAGTGAAACAGTTTCAAGAAATTCAGAAGTGCAAACAAGAAAGAAAAGTTTAGTGTGCTCAATAAAAACAGGGAGTGAAATAACCAAGTTCTTGTTCCCCCTAAGCATATTACGAGAGATCAGAAGGATAAAAGTCAATCATTTCAAGGGGGGAAAGGGGGATTCACACAATGAAGCATATCAAATGTCATTAACGCAGTCAGACATTACATTTCAGACTTCAGAGGCAAATCATCCACAAAGGTGGCTAGTAATAAGAGAGCAAATGAATTAATGGGCTACAAACTGCATTGTCTCTTACATCAATAGAGAAAAGATTTTAATTCAAAAGGAAAAAATAATCATACGAAATTAGAAACAACTGACTTAGGTCGTAATGTTTCAGAAAACATCAAAACACCAATTAACATCCTTGAAATGAGAGTGAACAAAACTAATTCCACAATTATATAAAAACCAACTTAATCATTCCGCAATATTGTTTCTAAATTGCAATGTTGTTCAAAGAAATAATCAGTTGCTTCTAAACTATAAAAACTTGACAAGAGGGTGTCATACTACCAGCATCATGCAAAACCAACAATGATGTCACTCTTCTCTACCCTCTTGATCATGACCAACAAAGAATCATAATTTCTATGATATAAATTAAAAATACACCCATTCATAAAGGCTCTTATGAGCACCATCATTCCATTTCGTTCTCAAAAGCTCAAGATTTCATAACAACTTGGTCGCAGCAATTCAGATAAAGGAATACAAAGAAAATTAGGGAATGCAACAGTAGCGGTGTTCATAAAAAATAAGGCAGTGATAGCTTACCAGTCAAATCTTCCATGTTTGCAGGCTTAACATCAACTATATTAAAACTCTGATTGCATATTTCCAGGTTCCAAAGATTTATTCGCAAATCATCAGCTGATATGAAAGTTTCACCATCACTACAAAAAGTGACCAACATGCAATCATCCAATTCGATCAGTATTCAGGACAAAAAGGTAAAAACAAATTGAGAAACAAAAATCAAAATTATTGTCACAAAAAAATCATAATCTATTTTACATGAAATGAAACGTTTGGCTTTACAAAGTAAGTGCATCACATAAAGTAACACTCCATGAATACAAAATACACAACCAGTCAATAGCTACTTCAAAGACACCACAAGGGGGGCAAAGATTTGACAGTTGACATTCTAAGATTCACCTGTTATTTGAAATAGAATTGATATGATAATCATGGGCATGGGCATATACTCTACGACATCGAGCCACCAGGCTGGTTTCATGGCTAGTTACCTACACATATTGCATGAGTCAGTTTAAGTACTGCAATGTGCAAAGTCTCAAACAAGCAATTGTCAAGGTCAGCAGAATAAGAAAGAGACTAATGCAGCAACATCTTTTCTACCCTTCCTTCTAATAAAGTATCAAGAAACATATGGCAAAAACTGTAACGAATAGAATATTTAAGACAAAAATTAAATATTGGTGTCTCTTTTATTCTTCGGTAGTGTTTTTATAATCTATATAGAACAGCTCAAAATTTCTACTTCAAATCTGGAACTTTGAAAATGCAATTGATCGGTGCCATTTGAAACGGGGAGTATATAACATTATGCACCACTGTCAAGTCTGAAAATTTGTTTTAATTTAGGCTACTTCTAAGACTTGTTTTAATTTAGACTACTTCTAAGACCTGCTTAGATGATCTTTACCAAACCCATCTCCTTTGGTCTTATCCGCAGTTCATTGTATTGTAAGATGTCATAGGGCACAAATTTATACTTTACTAAAAGGTGCTGAATGAAATATAATACCTATTAAGAAACATAAGAGCATGTTGTACATTTCCCAGGTACTAGATTCATCAAACATTCAGAACTTAGTTGAGATGTATTATTCTAATCTCCAAAATATGAACAGAAGGGGAAATTGAGAAGTTAATGGTCTCGTGCTTATTAACTAGAACTTCGGGAGAGATTTTTCATTCTTAGCAACAATGCTGATTAGAAGTTAAAATTCAATCAAGCATGAGTCTCAGGTGGTCTTTCAATCTTTGTCAGGTATTCTTGTGCTTCAACTAATAAATTGGCGCATGATTTACTCCAATCCCCAACCACAAAAAAAGTTGCAGCTCTCCCAAAATAAGGAGGAGGTCCACGGCAAGCATTGCAGAGCTTTTGTCAGAATCATGCTGATATTTCAGTTTCTTAGATGAAAATAGGAGAAATTCATACTATAATATATCTGCCCCTAACAAACAAATATTATAAAAAAGAAATGCAAATGGAAGGCTGAATACAACTACCACAGGTAATCGTAATGAGGAAATAGCCCCAGATGGAAACATGAAGCCATCGCTGAGATGATTGCATGAATTATCCAGAGATCCTCCATTAGCGAGATATGTCCTAGGATTATTTGAATTGCTAGAACTAGCAACGCAGCCATTTCCCATAGCATTTAAAGGGTCAACATTCATTTCAGAAATTTTCTTTATCTTCTTTTCCTGGACCTGTTCAATACTCATAACAAAAAAATTATAAATGATTGACCTTGGAAATAGATCACTCGTTTTATTCACATGAACAACCAACGACATTCATCTCAGTATATGTACAAGCAAAGATTCAATGCTGGCGACATTTAAGCCCACAAGACTTAACCAATACGATACATTTAAAAGCACATCCATCTTTCAATTCTAAAATGTGCTTGAAAGATGGAAGCATCCAGAATGGAAGTTGTGGTGCTATGAATTTGGAAATGAGCATCAGAAACATTAAAACTTGATGCTCTAAAGGCCATGTCCATCAGTTGATAGAAAAATGCTTTCATTTTATCTGTAAGAAAAGAAATTTTACATCAAATTGGAAGTTTCTCAAGGCTAATCCCTGCAGTAGATTCCTACTAGTGCCTCAAACTACAAGACATGTCCATAGACACATTGTTAAAACATTCAACACATAAACAAGGGACCAAAGTGTATCCAGTAGGTTCAAATGTGCAAAATCTATGATAAAACGACATTCACTGAGGAACCGCAGGTAAGGATTTTTTCATACCTTCCAAAATTTTATAGTTTTATCATTTGTGGATAGAAGAAATAGGGCACCATTAGCAGATTGGCACCATCTAATTTTGTTGATTTTCTCCTCTATTTCCAAGCTCTTAAGATAGTCAAACTGGCACAAGGAAATGGTAATACGTTTAACACTTGCGAGCCATGGAGTATAGATAAAGCATTGACTAGCTAAGGATATTTACCTCAGGTTCATGACTCTGAAACTCTGTTTTGTAATGGAATTCAGGATGCCTACTTAGAGGATAGTCCATCCTCTCCAAATCTTGTCTTGATCCATCATGCTGTATGGTACCGTACACATAAATATTTAAATCGTGAAGAAAATAAATTCAAGTGTTGAAGCCATGGACAAGGAAACTAAAGGAACTGAAAATCAGACTTACATATTTTGTATCCGTCCTCTCGAAGAGAACAACCCGACCACCACGATCACCAGTTGCTAGATGGTCACCAGATTTGTCAAATTCAATGGCAGAAATTATGTCCACTGAAAAAATAAAACCATACAATCAGGTCTGACATAATCAAGCAACAGAAATGCTAAAACAGGTTTGTCTATCACTCTATCAGTATTTTGTTTAAAAAAAATCACTTGGCACGATAAGATTAACAAACTCTGTTGATGGTGTCCAAATGTATAGAGTTAGTGCTATATAGCAACCCTAAATCCTAAAAGCCCCATTAAGAATCGTTCTACTCCTTTTAAACCATGAACAACATCTCAGTTACAGTTGTTTGACAACAACAATGTGTCTTTGGTGTGAGTTGAACCATCCTTTGTAAAGCAGAAAGACTGCAACAAAGTTCCAATATGCCCCAGCATAAAATATATTTAAACAGCTAACTAAATACAATTTATCAAGCACCCAATACCCTTAGCTCTCTCATATCCTGATCAAAAGTTTCTGACTTTCTGTCTCTATTGATTAAAAATTTACTTATTTATTGTTCAATACTTCTTTACGAAATCCAACCTTGCACCTCTTCAACCAAAAAAGAATAAATGAAAGAAAAATAACAATTGAATTCTGTACAATGTTACTGCTGTTATATAACAAATCTGAGAGATTACTTACAGCATTCCAGATAAGCACACACATCAAGACAATATTTTGTCATCGTTTTTAATCCCACTAACTCGATATAGTTACTCTGTTCATTAGAAAAATAGAATTTAGCGAGGAGTTCAAATTTCTAGTCATAGCTTATGGTTCTTTCTTCAGCCATCATTCTATTCATGTGTTAGATGACCATAGCTCCATCGTAGAGCAATCTGAACCAAGAGACAATCCAGTCAAGGACAATGTTTCTCAACCATGAAGCATCTTAGTGGTAGCGCCAAAAATTGAATAAAGATCAAAAAATAAAGAAGACATGATGTTGAGTCAATTTTATAACACACAGTGCCACCACCAGGATGCTCCTTCTCACTCTCCTTCCCTTGGTACACCCTATTGCGTATTCTTAATGGTAACTTAGCAAAAATCGAATGAGAAGGAGAGATCACAAGATAAAAGACACACGGAATAATGAAGATCAGCAGATAGGATCCAAAGTCTCGTGGCGGTATCCGGACAAACTAAAGAAGCCAATTAACGACAACAGACGTGAAGTGCTTGTAACAAAAGCACGAGCTGAAGACACAAAACGATAAACAACATTACGTCTTCCATATGTTAGCTCCACACGCAATCATTCAAACCCAGTAAATCCATAATGCAAGACAACCTTAACGAAGGCAACTATGTGATACACGAAGACCTTCGGCTCACAGTTTAAAAAAAAAAAATCCAAGCACGAAGCCCACTACTTTACCAAAATCAAAAAAGCGACCAACAAACAGACAATACTCGACCCACGAGCCGATACATGCAATACTCGACGACCCAGAAGCCGAAACAACAAGTGACTGACGAGGCACGACCAGAAATAGATCGAAAGCACGGGACCGAACCCTAATCCCAACATAGGCACACTGCATGAACTGGATCCAACTAGTCGCAACAGAAACACGTCTCCTCAATACAGCATATTATTCCAATTACCTTCCTGAACCTCTTCGCCGGCCGTACGTTCGCCGAAAACCTGAGAAAATTTCCACTCCAGCGGCTGCGTTGGACCGGCCGGATCTGCGACTACCTCATCGTCACCGTTCATTTCCCGGGAAAACGAATCAACGGCCACCGAAATCACGACGGAATCAGCCAATCTAATCACTGCATCGAAGATCGCTTTCTGTGCTTACAAGATCATAGCTTCAAAGTCCCATCCATAACAAAAAAATATATATCATTAATCAGAAAAAAAATCTTTTTTCACAGCCTTCTTTGGATTTCCAGTTGAACCATTGGAAAGCACAAGAGACTACAAACTCTCTCTCTCTCCCCCCTTACAAAAATCAAAAGTCCTATATCCAAGACTTTCTCTCTCTAAAAGGAGAAAATTGGGATTTCGAGATTATAATGACTGAGCAAGCCGTTCTTTGACGTTGGAGAGGCAACACACAAAAACAATCACAATTCCACAGACAGAAACACACACTCTTCCCTGTCTCCTGCCTCTCAATAATACGCTTCCGTTTGTTTTTTCCGCATGTAAATATATAATTTCCTCGGCTATACTAATCTCACCTGATTGTCACGCAATGAAATGAATCACTCGTCTTGATTGGAACACCTTTCGGTTCAAACTAGCATTATTCCCTTTTACACGGGGCTGTGATGGATGTGCGTCACAGTCATGTAAAGCTAAGAAATAATTTAGATTATCATTAAATTATTTGTTAATTAAATTAAGAACTTTGTAAAGGGGATTGAAATTGTCTAAAGATAAAAAGTTAAGCTGAGACTGTCTAAAATGACTCATATGTCCTTGCCTTTTCTTCCTTTTAAGATCTTTTGTGAGGGGTAAACAGTCCCACGATCCAGCGGCTGAGAATTTATAGACAAGAATTTTTCCTTGAGAGAGAAATATTTATGTGTCAGGTCTGCATTTTTAAATTAAGAAAATTATATTATTCATTATTTCGTGAATAATAAATTTACTTTTTTTTAAAAAAAATATCGAACCGTTTGAAGTACCGTTTTCGTCCAGATGATTAAATCATCGATTTAATAGTCCAAACTATACTTGTATTTTTAAGTGTGAATGATATTTTTTTGTTCCGAAAGTTTTAGCGATGTATCAGTGGCCACCTTGAAGTTTTTTTTGCATTCAATATCACCCTGGAAGTTTTAAATGGGCTTAATGTTACCTTAGAAGTATTAAAACGTAGTAATTTCACCATGTGTTAGTTAAACCAATCAAGCTGATACGGCTATGTCATATAAGATATAATACCACATCATCATGCAATTAAGTTGAGGTGACGTTCCAGAAATATCAATGATATATCTTTTAGAGCTATTTGCAGTTCTTTTATGTAAAATGAATTTATGGATATGTCCCTCTCATTTACTATAACTCTGAAACCTCGCAGTATCGTGCTCACTACATCAATCTTCATAGGTTTTATGGATTTCTCTTATCAATGCTTTTTTAGAGCACCAACTTAGCTCAATTTGATGATGAGGTGTCATTATATCCTACACAGTAGAGTCACCTCAGTTTAATTGGGCCAACTAACTGTGGGACGAAATTGTTATGTTTTTATATTTCCGGGCAATATTGAGCATATTTAAAACTTTTAGGGTGACATTACACATAAAAAAATTCCAGATACTGCGAAAACTTGTAAAGTAAAAATGACATTTGACCATTATTATATTTTAATAATGAAATAAACACAACATGTGATATTTAGAAGTTTGTGGCAAGCTCTATTGATTATGATATTAATGAAAGTATCTCACACATGTATTGTCCCCTTTTTTTTATTTTGTTTTGGCCTCCTCATGCGGGTGTTTGAGTGTTTGCCAAACACCTGGAATAAATCGAAATAAAACTCCTATTACATATTTATCTTTTTTATTGTATTTAAAAGTGTGCAAACAATTTATATAAACAATGGTGATTGACCATCAAAGATTGATCAAGTTGATAAATGATTGATTCATAATCCACGAGATCGTGAGTTTAAGTCTTATTATTGATATGAGAATGTTATTGGTAGGTGATCTTAAACATCGGTAAGGGCTCTTGAATCCTTGAGTGCAATGAAATGGAGAATAACATGTTTTATTAACCATAGTGCAATAACCTCGTACAACAATTATAACCCAATCAAAAAGGATATACAATTGTACCCGTTTAGGAACACAGCAGAGAAGTAATTTTATGTAAGTTGAGGTAAATAGATGGAGGAGATTATTTCGTTTTGCGGAAAAATACTGTTAAACGTGCGTTTGACTTTTAGAAACGTTGTTCCAAACAAGCCCATCGTTGTCGTCCGAAAAACAAAGGAATCTTGAACTGCGCCCACAACAATGAGGTGTTTGGCAAAGCTTCTGAACACCCCAAAAGTAAGTTCAATAGTGTTTTTTTGTAAAACGAGATAATCTCCTTTACACATTTATCTCGTAAATGGTAAAAGTACTTTTCCACCGCTTTCACAAATGGATCAATGGCTTATGACTTATGAGCTTCTGCCTTCAGTACAACATGTGAACGATTGAGAATAATTAAAACGCCAAGCTTGCAACAATTCTCTCTCCTCTCACCTGGTCGAACTTGTTTGTAAAAAAGGTATAATGTCAAAACCTATTTAAAGTTCTGAGTTTGTAAACAAGTCGAAAACATTCCAAACAAGCTACAGACTAAAACCAACCAATTCTTTGTAAAACAAGTCAGGGCTAATGATGGTGAGACATGGCTTGATTTCAAAAAATCATCACAGACAAGGATGACAGGTTAAACACAGTTGCTTCCTATATCACAGAACTGGAAATAAGATTGAGAAGAAGCTCTGCAGATGCATAGGAAAGGGATGGAACTTGCCATACCATGCATTGATGGAATGAAAGATTACGTTTATAAAGGAATATGCGGCCTTTGTTACTATATTTAGGTCTTACTATAAGATTCGGTTGACTTTTTTTTTGGACAAATTAGAGAAGTTAAATATTTTAAAATAGTTTATTTAGTTTCCTTAATCTACCTAAAAAGGTAAAGTGAGATTTATATTAGAACCGGATGCAGTTGGTTGCTTCCCTTTTCTTTTGATAAAAAAAATAAAAGAATACATTCTCAGATGCCATATTAATACATGGGAGAGACGATGTTAAGATAAGCATGGATGGCTTTGTCATCTTATCACGTATTTGGATTAATGGCATAAATCACTTTTTTAATATAATTAATAATCTGCAAAACTAGTATAGGAGAGGATTTTTAGTCCAACTTACGTTAACATGATTTTATAATGATAAATATAACCTTATTGCTTTAAGAAAGATTAGTCTCGGATGTTAAAAATACTCATTGTAAAAGAATTTAAAAGGAATATCTGCGCTAGTAAATACAAAAGTGAAGCATAATGAGTGAGAAACCACACAGCCCAAACGAGTGTAGGATCAAAGCTTTGATGGTGACATTTGTAGAGACGATGATGTTCCTTTTACAATTGTATGACCCATTTTCATGAACATGCCTTTGTTTTATTTCTCCAAGTTGCTACCAAAAGTCCTCAAGTCATTATGGGTTTGGTAGATTTCCTAAGGGAATAGTGACTCATTACTAATTATTTAACTTGATCTTTGCAATTGGTGTACTATCAAATTAAAGGAAAATATCTGCTTGTGTATCTATTATATTAAATTCTCTAACTATATTGTTCATGTGTTCCATTTTCTTAAATCTTATCATTTAACTATAAATCCACGTAGAAAAGGGACACATGACCATGTGTGATTATATAACTTAATATAATAGATATAAGAAATATGACATATGTTTTCTCCTAAATTACATATTAATATGAGTTAATGTGCAAAAATACTTATAAACTTTTACTCAAAATGCGTCCAACGCTGCTTGTTTTGCACCTATAAAAATATATAGTGCCGGCCTCATTTTAGGTAAAAGTTCATTAACATTTTTGCACATTTACTCTGTTAATATTATTAATTATTTATCAAGAATTTGACTTTTTCCTATTTATGTTAATTAACATAAGAAAATTTCCTTCTGTTCTTAACCAAAGATATAGTATCAAGAATTCACTAATTGTTAAATTAATTAGAGTGCAAAACACCATTATATGAATTATGAAAAGGTTTACAGCTCAAATTAATTACACTTACTGCTTCCTATCCTAAATAAAATATAATACTACCAATTAAATTTTTTATTTAAGACCAAAGATATTATCATTATTCTACTGGTATATAAGAATAAATTCATTAAAATAATTCAAAGGCATCATGTGATTCTTTACATGCACAAAGGTTTGAGTAAACTTGTACTATTGGTAAAAGAAGAAAAAGCCTTGTACCAACATTATTCTAGCACCTTTTCTCTAGATTTTGAAAAAAAATAGACAATAAAAAAAACACCTTCAAATATTATATCTAATATATATTACCTCTAATCCTTAGTACAAGAGATAATTGATTTTTGTTAGAAGAATTAAGTAAGCTAAATACACTATTGAGATATTTATATTTATCATTTTTCTTCAAATTAATTTGTTTAACTCATAAACTAATATATAATATAATTATATGTGTATATATACACTTTTAAATAGGGTATTTAGCTTCTCAATATTTCTAATAAAAATAAATTAATTCTTATATTAAGGAATAATGTGGTAATAGATACGGCAATTTATTTTTTTTGCATAGTTCTAAATTGATTAATAGGCATACATTCTTTGAATAAATATTTTTTAAACAATTATCTCTCTGTTGACTGTGCAGGTTAACGAATTTTTCATGAAAGGGTAGTTTTTAAATGAAAATAATATAATGAGTACTCTAAAAAAGGCAACACACATTTGTTGAGTTTAGTTTGGATAAATGGTAGAAATAGTGAACTTGTTTAGAACAACGTTTCTTAAAGTTAAACGTAAGTTTAACAATATTTTTTTGTAAAACTAGATAATCTTCTTCACATATTTACCTCAACTTGCGTAAAAGCACTTCTCTACCGCGTTCCCAAAAGGGCACAGTAACATTTTAGTAGAATGAGTTTTTGAAAAGAATTTTAGGTAGAAGTTAGAAGATGTAATGTGATTTATGTTTCAAAAACCAAACGCACGTTCATAATGAGATAATCTCCTCCACATAGTTACATCGGTTTGTGTAAAAGTACTTCTCTACTGCATTTCCAAACAGACCTATAGCTTACGTAACATTGTTTTTCCAACCTAACGTACGTTTTCTTGGTTCTTTTCCAAATAGCTTGTTTATAAATGACTAATTTATCTACTTTTTTGATATCACTTAGTTGTCTAGCATATATCAGGACCATTAGAAGTATTCCTTTTGCTCCCAAAAAAGGTAGTTAAAGAATTTATTTTTATGTTAAATATAAAATCTCAACTTATTTTATCTTCCAAATTTACAACATATTCCCAAAGCATCCTAATAATTACACATGTTAAGAGAGTTTCTATCACGGTAGTTTTAATAAACATGATTGATGAGGGTAATTTAAGGAAACAAATACACTTTTTTCACAGATAATCAGCTTAACTAATTTTATCAATATCTATAGATTAATTATTTAACTTTTTATATTAAAGGTCGGTAAATAATTACAAGAGAGAGTTGGAGAGAGGGAGATTACTCAGTTCCTGAAAATGAATGATTAGTTGATTACTGTGGGAGGATGAATGTAAGGTTAAGTTTTTTTTTTTTTGTGTTGAGAAGAATTCAGATAAGTTGGATTTCATGGGCTTACGAAAGTTAATGTATGCCTTCAAATTTAGAAAGTACTGATAAAGATATTTACATGCTGTCCATCAATAATATTCTTACATCGATAGTAGAATTTAAACTCATAGCTTTTTATTTCATGTGGATTAAACAAAAGCTGTTGTTGGAATTGACCGAACAACCCCCTTTGGGTAGGATACATATCTATATGCTCCCACATGTCCCTCTCTTCCTCCTCTTTTGTTTTCAACCCACATGCCCTCCCACCTTTCCAATCATTTAACCCCTCACTTCATCGTTGGCCCCCCCTTTAAAAAAAACCCACTTCATTGGATCATGCTAATAACATATTTCCATTCTAATAGTATAATCACTTTATATTTAAGACCATAAAGAATATAATGACATTTAAGTGATATCTACCTTTTACAAAAATAAATTTAAATAATTTAAAGTCTTTTATTATTTTTGTAGAAAACCCAATGATAGTCTTTGTTTTAAAATTTTATTGACCAAAAGAACCTAATATGTTTTTAATACACAAAGTATTGGAATTTTGCAGGATTTTATAATTGGGGTTATGAATTTTATGTGCACAATGCTGTAAATTGTTGGATTTTTCTTGTATATAAGCACGCCAAATTGTTTTGACCAATACAGTTTTAAATAGAACTTTTTTACTGATATTTTAAAATACACATTCTCAAAAAGAGAGTGACATGTTAAAAAAGAAATGAAGAGAGTAGAAAATTTATTATGATTTATGCTCAAGCTAAGCTGCCTAGGACCTCCATATGTTTCAATTTCTCAACTTTCTAGACGTAATGGATATTTGAAAATGTGGTAGAGAAGTACTTTTACGCAAATCAAGGTATATATATGAAGGAGATTATCTCGTTTTGCAGAAAAACACTGTTGAACGTACGTTTGGCTTCTACAATCGTTTTGCCAAACACACACAGTCTGGGCTGAAACAAAGAAGGTAGAGCTATATTCCCCAAAATTCAAATTGGGACTGACCAAAATACCGTTGTGGCCTGTTAATTTTTTTTTTTTTACCTGTTTAAAACTACACAGATACAGATTGAACCCCTTACGGACTAGCTTAAGCCGGTAGATTCAAATAAACTTATATTTTAAAAGCATTTATGAGTCATAAACAAATGTTGTTTATGAAACTTATTTTTCCGGTTTTCAAACCATTTTTCAAAAACTAAATTAAAAATGTTATTATCTTAACTTAGTTTATTTAAAATATAAAAAAAAAAATTATTCTTTTAGTTTATTTAAAATAAAAAAATAAAAATTATTCTTTTGATCCCTCAACTTTTAACCCGGTTGTAATTTAATCCTTAAACTTTGATTCGGTGCAACTCTATCTCTGTAATTTTGACTTTGTTGTAATTCAGCTCAAACTTTGACTCACTGCAACTCTGTACTTATAGTTTTATTCATTTTATAATTTAGTCATATATCTTAGAAGATAAATAAATATATAATAAACGGTTTGGGGGTAAGTTATAAAATTGTTAAAACTATAGGAATTAAGTTACAATAAGTCAAAGTTTAAAGACTGAATTATAACCGAGTTAAAACTACATAAATTGAGTAGCACCGAGTTAAAATTCAGGGATCGAGTTTCAACTGATTTAAAAGTTGAGGAGTCAAAACATTAATTTTCCCCATAAAAAATAGTGAAAATATATTAAACAATTCCAAGTTCCGTGGGCTAGCATGTGACCCAGGACTCTTGAGTCGGACTTCAAAATTGGAAAAAGGAATGCAAAGCTTTATTTTATTATTTTTTTGCATTCATAACATTTCGACATATCTTCGCCTCTCATTGTAAACATGTGACTATCGTGAAAATAAACCGTGTGACTATTACCGAAAACAGTTTTTGTGTACAAGGAAAATTTTTGTTCATAACATAATCTTTTTTTTTGCCAAGCATAACATAATCTTAATTTAAAGTTATTTGTTTTAATTTATTTTTGATAATATATATGCCTAAAATTATACAATTTATTACATTTATTTTAAAAGGAAAGCAAAATTGAAAGTTTGGTTAAACGGATCTAAAAGCCAGCGGATTGGATTAAATCCCTCAGGGTTGGATTTAAAATGAAGCCTTGTTGTGTTAGGCCCAAATCCCGTGAAGTAGCGGCCCGTTTCGCAGTGCTATACTCGATCTGCACTCCACTTTTCACTCACAGCGTCATCTCTCAGCTCCTCCCTGCCCCTGTCCGTCAATCTCCATTCTCTTTGACGCGGACGCTTACGGCCACGGGCTTACGGTCACGGCTCCGGCACGGCTGCACGCGACACTCCTCGGCCTTAGCCGTTTGTCGTGGAGCCAGCCTTCGTCACTCTGTCAGTCTTAATGTATCTGATCAATCAGTCTCACTCGAGCTCAGAATCTCAGATCAGGTCTCGGCGTCGCTGCTCGTCGCCGATCCAGTCCAGCCCCTAACCTCCGGCAGCAGATCCCCTCAACACTGCAACACCAGGTTTTTTTTCCTTTCTTTTAGATCCCACTAAGATTTTCCTTTCCCCTTTTGCTCAATTGGTCGACTGGAATACAGATGGAGTAGGAATTTGATGATGAGATTTAAACCTTTGCTGTTGCCGCTGTTTAATTTTTGTGTTTGTTGCGTGTTATTGTTTTGGTTAATTGCGTTACAGTCTGGTACTCTGGTATATAGTGGCACTGGGTCAAACTTCCTTATTTTTAATAAAAGGGTCAAAATCTGCTCTGGTTACCACGGGGTGCCCTCCATCCGTTTGGTTTCACGTCCCAATGATGTTGCATTTCCGAACACCAAGAAACTAGACGAATAGGTTTCTAGTTCAGTCTTTTGACACTTAGTAATATGGCATT
This sequence comes from Vachellia pachyceras, assembly GCA_025593235.1. Taxonomy (NCBI): domain Eukaryota; kingdom Viridiplantae; phylum Streptophyta; class Magnoliopsida; order Fabales; family Fabaceae; genus Vachellia; species Vachellia pachyceras. Next base: position 3,810 of record JANTPZ010001435.1, on the reverse strand, counting down.
TAGATTTTATAAGCTAATCTGCAATGGCACCCACGTGAGAACTAAGAAATCTGGAGCTATGAATTTTAGCTCTATGCTATATCACTCTTTGGAAGAATCATTTGCTTCCCAAGATGTCCTGCCTTTGAAATGGTATGACAAGACGTTTCCTAGGATTTCACAACTGACCCATTTCCTGAAAAATGTGGATGCCATTAATGGAAGGCTTGTTGATGTTACCAACAATTCCACCATTGTTGATGACCAAATCCAACATGACATGGGTACATTGAAATCGCTTGTCCGGGCCTTTATTGGGTCTCCATCAACTCAGCAAAAGGTGAAACGCGCACAGAAAACAAGTCAAGATTCAATATCTCCTTTCAGCAAAGCAAGTGCAAGAGAGCCTATGGTTGTTGATTCACTTACTAAAATAAGCAATTTTCTCGCTGTTACTGCTCAACAGAGGAAATCAGTTCGCTTAACAGTGTGCCCTCAAGTGACCCAGCACCGTGTATGGACTGGTGCACTTGAGGAGATTCTGAATTGCATGAAAGTTGATTTGGATTTGTTAGCTGCTCGAGGATCAAACAAAAATACTCTGATGGGTAAGCAAATTGTTCACAACTGCTTGAAATTTCTGACTGAAACTGCAGCTTCCTCTGATCCTGACACTGCCTCGTGGATGAAGCTCACACCTTCTAAAACCATTGATCCTTCGAATCCCCGCAAATGGGAAGATATTCTCGAGATGTGCAATGATTTGGTTGAATGTTTCCAAGGTGAAACTATGCTTAAACTGCATGTGACGAAGCTCGAGGTAATGAAGGAGGGTCTCTCTCAAATCAAAGATGTTATACTTGACAATTGTATTGGATACAGGGAAGCTAGACATCAAGAAAGTCTAATACAGAAGAAGCTCACCAGAACATTGGGACACTCATCTAGGTGTTTGTTCACCCTATTATTATATTACCTATACAGAAGAGTTTTAGATATTGAAGTGGATATACGTGGTGGGGTTTATGAGAATGGAAGTAAAGATGGGTTTTGCCTATCCATGGGAAGAATCTTGACCTCAGATGATGAAAAAATGATTGGACGTGGGGTGAAGCAGCTAGATCAAGCGCTTGGAGTATTCAAGTTTGTCTGGGAAACTGCAAAAATGAAAGGAAACTTGGATCTTGAAGGCCATATATGGTGTGTTGGAGCAGAAGACATGATGCTCAGATACAGAGGAAACAGGTACTTCGTCCATGGTATTAGCCTTTGAGAAAATTAATACTGGCTTGCCACATCTTGCATACCGCTTTTATGGTGATTCTTTGATTGTTGGTCATCAGAAGAATGATGGAACACCAGAATGAGTTCGGTTAATTCATTTCTTACACATATATCTTGTCCCACTTTGTTTGTACTTGTAGGTGAAGAAACAATGTACCTGTACATTTGCTGATAATTAAAGTAAAATTTGATTTGTAGATTGTTGAACAAGAGCACGAGTTTGCTTCTGATTCTTAATATTTGTATTTTAATTTTCTTTTTTTTTTCACTTAAGGTGTTTGTTATGAAATTTTTCCATCAAATTACTCTCTGTTCATTGTTCAAGAACTCTTTCCTTTTCAATAAAAAATTAGGGCCTAATCTAATACAAGCCATACTAATATTTTTTTCCCTCAAAAACTACGGAGCCCAGATCCTTTCTATTGTTTTTGGGCTGAAAGATCCTCTCTGAGTAGGCAAGCTATTGCTTGCAGGCAGGGATCAAACACTGTTAAAGTGCCACGATGGGCAACTCTTATGCCACTTGCACCACCAGGTTGCTGGCTGAAAGATCCTCTCTAAAAGTCTAAATAGAGCTCTCACTCTTTATGTGGTTTGGCTTTTTTTTTTTTTGAGGCTATATTGGGCCTTGTTTACTGGCACACGATTTAGTTAAGTTATAGTGTCCGTTTGGGAACGTGGTAGATAAGTACTTTTACGCAAATCGAGGTAAATATGTTGAGGAGATTATTTCATTTTACGGAAAAACACTGTTAAACGTGTTTTTGGGAGTAAATAAGCTTTTCCAAACAAGCAATTATCATAATCCTAAATTGAAGCCGAATCATTTATTTAATTGATTTCGAAGTGTTTTATGAAAGGGCTATCAAGTTTTTCGTATCTTCTATACTAAGTTTTCTATGATTGTATGTACTATTTTCGAAATATTATTACTTAACTATAAATGCATAAAAAAATAGAAGATATGACAAATGCAATTATGAGGCATGAGATCCAATGCGTCAAAGTATCCGTTTGAGAAAGCGGTAGAGAAGTACTTTTACATAAGTCGAGTTAAATATGTGAAGGAGATTATTTCGTTTTACGGAAAAATACTGTTAAACGTGCGTTTGGCTTTTCCAAACGCTTCGCCAAACAAAATCAAAAACAAATTGCTCACCACTACCCTAGGATCAAGGTGGCTGTACGTTAACCGGTCTTCCAGAACATAATGACAACCCTCATCTTAATAAGTCAATAGGTTCGTTTGGGAACGCGGTAGAGAAGTACTTTTACGTAAGTCAATGTAAATATATGAATGAGATTTTTTCGTTTTACGGAAAAACACTATTGAACGTGTTATTGGGGAGTCCAAAAGCTCCTCCAAACACAACCAATATCTCCGAATCAGTTTCCACAATGATTTGTCTAAAACCTCTTTGCCAAGCCTCTCAACCGATCCCACAAAGGTCTAATCTTTGCATAAATCCACATTGTGGAAACTTTCATCCCTTTTGAAAAATAATAAAATATTTGATTTGATGTTAATCAGAAATTAAAGGAATGGAATTTATGAATATTCTTTAGCATCAACCTCACAAAAAAAATGGAACATTACAACCAAACCCAATATTTTGGTGTAGCCTTAACTGCCCGCAAGGATTTGAGTGGGAGATCTATTTTTTAAAAAATAAAAGGAAATAATATAGTTAAATTGTACAAATTGTTCATAATCTTAGAAATCGGGATATTCGTTAAAGATTAAAATATTCATTTGTGATTTTCAAATTATTCTTGGTACTTTTCAAAATCATTCCTCATGCTCTTTAATTTAAGATACCCTTACCATAGCAGAAGATTATATTGTAATTTAAAAAAAAAAAGAAGGTATGCTAATTTTAAGAAGTTCTAGTAAATAATTTTTTTTGGTATTTCTAATAAATAATTTTGATTCTCCATGAAAATTATGATTTTAAAAGCATCTTAGGCTCACCAATTTATTTTAGAGGCTTTGCAATACTACATTTGAGAAGATTTAGAAAATTAAATAATATGATATATTTATATTTTTTCTCAAATTAATTTACCTGCTTTTGCCCCATCCCGAATATTTATTTTTTAATATATGATGTCATTGGGTAAAAAGTGCACCTTGAAAAAAAATTTGGGTGCAATCCCCCAATACTAGTTGTGTGTTAGATGCACATTTACCCCATACTATTTATATAAAAGATTATCATCTTGATTATACCTTTAATATGATCGTATAAAATATTAGAAATATCTAACAATTTTAATATATCTATTAATGTTTTTTAGACTTTAGACTAACGTTGAATTTAAACTAATGAATTGAGTTCCTTTTGATTATGAGGATTTTGAATTTAAATTGAAGTTATTTTCCCCTTGAATTTTTATTTTTTTATTTCTTACATTACAATCAGGTTTAAATTTTTTATTTATTTATGAACATAGCTATTATTGGGTTTAATTTTTATTTTTTATTTACGATGAGATGCAAGTTGTATTTTATAATTTATAATCATGACTCTTAATAGGTTCTAGCTT
>JANTPZ010001434.1:0-28983 GCA_025593235.1 Vachellia pachyceras | reverse complement strand
TTCAAAGCTCAAATCTACGTACATAATGTAAACAAGGATTACAATAAAGTTCAGCTTTCAATTGATCCAATATATACAATGATAACCAACAAATGATCTGTACTTTCCCGCAAAAGTTCAGCTTGCAAGCATCAATAACCAGCAAATGATCCAATATATACACGACCGTAGACGCAAACAAATCTTGTCATTCAGCTTTCAATTGCCCAATTCCAAACACTAATTCCTTCTCTCATGAACCGTACTTTCCCGTGCAAGCATCAAATCCCCATTCCCCACGAAACTCATCATGCAAACAAACTCCCCATTCTACACAAAAAAACTAGCAACCAACTACCAGATCCATAAATTTACAACCCACACATTGACACAGAAAAGTATGCATCGATAGATGGATGGAGGAACTTACAACATTGAGAAATGTGGAAGGCCACCTACTGGGTGTCATCGCATCAACATCTTCATTGGTAAGGATGGCGACAGCTTCCGCATAGAATCCGAAGCTGAGAAAGCTCTTCAATTGCCTCCATGGCCCACACAAGCTAGTTTGATGGAGAGTAGGAACGAAATCGCCAAAATCAGTGACAGAGCTAGAATTTCAAATTTTCTCTAAGAAAGAGAAACCAGGACAGTCTCCAAGAGTGGAAGAAGGAGAAGGCGAATGGATCTGGCAGCAGAGGAAGTTAGGTTTCCAGCGCAGAGAGAAATCAGGACAGTTTCTAAGGGCAATTTTGACTTTGCACATCTTCATTTAATCACAAAATGGTCCCATGGGACCTGAGGATAATTGTCAGAATGTTTGGGACCATTGATTAATTTTTTTGCTTGCATGGGACCTATCTGTGATTCTCCCTAATTTAATTATTAATAGATAAAAATATCCACATCTTAATAATGAAAAATAATTCTCTCCCCCGGCTTCCTTTTCCTTTTCCTTGTTTTTTCTTCTCTCTCTCACACCCTCATGTGACCTTCCTCTTTTTTTCTCAACTCTTAACCCACATGATGCAGATAAGATATAAAGTTGATCACCCTTTTGCTTTTTATCTCTCTCTGTAGGCGTCCACACGTTTTCAACGTCAAAAATAAAAGAGAGATGATGATGATGATGAAAAATCATGCATTTATAAGCGCTTCTTTCTTTCTTTCTTGTCTTCCTTTAGTAGTATGCTTTCTGTGGTCGGCTCCATGGCTTCTCCTGTTCTTCAATGACGACGAGCAATAATTATTACAGACAAATAATTAGTCGCCATCAAGCTTTAGACAATCAATTTTAGGAATGCATGATTGATCGCTTGCAGGCTTTGGACAATCGATTTTAGGAATAGATGGTTGATCGCTTGCAGGCTTTGGGAGACGGGATTAAGATGTCTTCAGATATATCTTGCAATAGCCAATTGATGAGCTTTTCCTATTAAATTGAAGCTCTTGAATTTGCAGACACTTGAAGCACATGTTGTAAAATAAATGGCAGACTTGCTAACTCTTTAAGTCACTCAATTCACCAAGAACCAATTAACCTCAAAATAAAATTAATAATTGGTTGGTTTACATCTTTAATACACTTCTCCAACTGATATTGCACTAAACGGGTTTTTCCTTCCACCAAGATCTCCCCTATCTTCTATACTTTTGGTGACTGAAAAACTCGTCACTCAAAGTTGACTCTCAATACTCGCCGCCGGTGGCAGATTCAAGACCCTAATTCAGGGGTGTAAATTATTTTTTGAGAAGATAAGTGAAATTTATTCTTAATATCTTTTGAGAAGAATTTGAGAAAAAATTTAGTGGGTTCAAAATTAGCAAATGAGTGGATGCAAAAAAAATCATATAACACTAATATATACATAATTTTCTAGAAGTCAGGGCGGCTGCACCTGCTGGACCTAATGTAGGTCCGCCAATGCTCGCTGCTGCAAGTCAACTTGCAGCGATGACTTTATGAAGTCACCGTTGGAATTTTCTTTTTAAAGTCCGTTTAGATAACAGTTGGGAGAGTAATGACTTTTGTCTAGAATGCATTTTAGAAAATAACTTTTGTTTAGAATGCATTTTGACATAATATATTTATGTTCGGATAAACATTAAAGAAGTGACTTTTAGGGAAAAATTCTTTTAAAAACATGAAACTTGTTAAATAATACAATAACAACCCAAAATTTTGGCAAGATTTTATGAAATGGAATTGAAGTATTGAGAAGCTATTGAGAAAGTAAACACATTTTATGAAGAAATTATTGGGCTAAATTATATTTTTTGGAATTTATTCCTATTTTTGAAGAAAGTTCAAGGATGAGAAGAGATAAATTTTGAGCAAAAACCTTTGTGGTACTACTTTATGGGCTTGAGAATCAACTTGAGAAATAAAATCCCTATTTTAACATGAAGAATTTAATTTAAAAATTTTAGGATTTAAAATTGGGACCAAAATGAGGAAAGTGTGGTTAGGGGTGGAAACAGGCCAGGCGGCCTGTGGCCTGGCCTGTAAAAGCCTGGCACAGGCCAGGCTTTTACAGGCCCAGGCACAGGCCTAGGCCACCTAGGAGGCCTGTTTCCAAAACAGGCCCAAGCCTAGGCCGCTTGATAGGCCTTTTTGGCCTGTCAGGCGGCCTGTTTTTGTTGTAAATATATGCATTGCTTCCTCCTCCACGTTCGGCCCTTTTCTATTATATGAAAGTTGGCCTAATCCAGCGCACCTCTACCTCAACTAGGGTTCACAATCATAAATCACAGCTTCACATCTTCCATTCCAGAGGTAACGCCTCTGCTTCACTCGTCTCATCTGCTCTGCTCATCGGCGCCACTGCTCATCAGCGACTTTTCTACAGGTGTGTTTTCTTTCTCATCGTGCCTTTTCTTCCTTTTTGGTTTATGGTATTTGAAATTGGTGGATGGGTCCGATTTTGTTTCCCTCTATTTCTCTTAGTGCTTTACGGTTGGTATCGAGATCTATGGTTTGTTTTGTTAGTGCAGGATAAGACCAAGAGGGGGTGAATTGGTCTAATTAAATTTACAAATTAAAATCAAATTGAGAGCAATGTCACCGAGAGATAAAAGGGATGATGAACAAGGGGATTTATCTTGGTTCGGTCCTTCTGACCTACATCCAGTCCTCAGAGCACCTTTGAGCTTTATAATCCACTAATCACCAATAAATCAGGCACACCAGCCTTTACAATGGAGATTCACACTCCCCCTTATAATACGTAATGAAACAGTGTCTCACACTCTCTGTTTTTTACTTTCTGACCAAATTACAACGCAATAAATTCAAGGTCCCAACCTTGAATTATCTCACAGATTTACAGAAGATATTGCTCAAAGAAACTCTCTTAAAGAGTAGATAGCAATCAATGAAGTTCGGAATGAGAATTTAATAAATCACAGAGAGGCAGATGAATGACTTTAATGCTCGTAAAGATTATTGTTGTTTCTGCAATGAATGCTTGGAGCTTTTATAGATGAGAAAAATGAAGTTGCCGTTAGATAGAGTTTATTATCCGTTACTCTTGTCCACCAACTCTTCGTCTTCGCCATCAATGCTGTAATTAATGCTTTCTGAGTAGCGTGAACGACGAAGGCTTGAATCATGCTATATGTCTGTGAGTACAGCGTTTTTCCCTTCCTATGATCCTGCACTTCTGCATTTGTGAGGGCAGGTGAAGTTCAAACGTCGTTAGACACGAATAAGGAAAGATGCAGAGCAGGTGAAAAGCTATCAGAGAGAGAAAATAGCCGTTGAGAAATTATACCCGAGTGCTTGATCATGATACTTGAGTGTTAATCAAGCATTTTGAATTTAATTAAATGATACTTGAGTGTTTTCTGTCAATGCTCGAGTTTTACAAACACTTTTGAAGTTGCTTGAATCTTATCTGAGAGTATTGTAGAAGATTTTGAAATTTAGTGTAAATACTGGAGTGTTGAAATTCTTATGCTCGAGTGTTAAGAATACTTTCAGTTGATACTCGAGTGTTCAGAAGAAAATTTGAAGTGAAATCATTTGAAATCTCACAATACTCGAGTGTTGAAAACATAATACTCGAGTGTTGTTACTTTTCTGCCATTACTCGAGTGCTTAGATGGAAGTGTTGAGTTTTTGAGGAAATGGAGCTCGATACTCGAGTATTCAAAAGTCAACACTCGAGCGTTGTCAACAATTTCATCTAATACTCGAGTGTTGTGCTTGAAGTGTTGTCTTTCATTTGAAAACTTTTGTCCGATACTCGAGTGTTGAGAACAAGCACTCGAGTGTTGCCAACACTTCCTCCACAACAAGAGTATTCTTCTTCAAGTTCAAGTGTTTTGACTCAATAATCGAGTATTCAAACTCAATACTCGAGTGTTGTCAATACTTCCATTTGTAACTCGAGTGTTTTGCTTCAAGTGTTGAGTATTCTTTTGAAAATCAAAACCCGATACTCGAGTATTGCGACACAATACTCGAGTGTTGCCAATACTTCAACACCAATACTCGAGTTTTACATGAAAGTATTCTGCCATAACATATTTTAACATCAATACTCGAGTATTCAAAATCATCACTCGGGTGTTTACAACACTTTCTCTTAATACTCGAGCTTCTACTTAAAGTGTTAATTTTCAAAAACATTTTAACTTACAATACTCGAGTATTGACACCCAGAACTCAAGTGTTATCAACACTTCCAAAAAAAACTCAAGTGTTGTCTGAAAGTATTGATTTTTACTTTATGAAAACTGCTCGATACTTGAGTATTTAAGCATAGTGCTCGAGTATCCTCAATACTTTCACACAGAACCCGAGTGTTTCACTAAGAACACTTAATCATCAACAATTTAAGCTTTATAATTCCTGCGATCATTTTATTATCATCAAAATAAGGTATCAACATGTTTCCCTCTGTTTGTTACAATTTCGATCTCCTCTTGCTCTTTTTCTCTTGTCTCTGTTGCTTCTTCCTCCAATATTCCCTCAACTGAAACTCAACTCATGCCGTACACTCTCTCATATTGATTGATTATCATGGGTGCTTGCTTCTTCCTCCAATAGTCAGGTCGCCATTGTCTCCGTCTCCAGACCAGGCACCGGAGATATTAGTCCAATCCTTCTCTCTTACACCATTGAGTTGTGGGTGTGTTACGTGCGATATTTTTTCTACTCTTCTCTGAGTTTATATATATATAAACCTGGGTATTGCGTATTGATTGATTGCATATTATGGGTGCTTGCTCTTTTTTCTGTTTCTGTTTATAAATTCTATTTAATGGTTTTTGGTTTTATAAATTAGTTTTATGCATAGAAAGAAGATATCTGTTTTTGTTTATGCAAAGCTACAACAGGATTTATGTTTTTTGATTGAACAAGATTAATGTTTGTTTCTGTTTCTGTTTCAATTTATGCAAAGCTACAACAGGTTGTTTACATGCATGATGGCCATCCTAGCTCCTTCACAGCCTTGGAATGGCCAATGTATAGATTTTAGTATCAGGTAGAAACCAACTTAACTATCTTCTATATGTGCTGCATATAACATTTCCCTTTGCCATCCGCATGCATGTCTTGAATATACCAAATATTGCAGCAGCATTGATTTTCATCACATGACCTCAGCATACTGGATAAAAACAGACATCGACTATTTCTGTTTTGTGGTTATTCTTTTTAAGGATGGAAAACCGTGATGAAATACTTATGATGATACATACATCAGGGAGTGTCACAGTGATTTTATCAGTTTTATTAATTTATAGGATAATTGTTGATGAAAATTATTGGTAGTCTGACATTGTGGAAGAAAAATGCTTTCCTAAAATGAAGGGCGGTTAATGGTTTGGTGCTGTAATAATATTGTTCTGAACTTTAAATGCTACAATTTGTTCACGCCTTTTAAGGTGCCTTGTAAATTGGGTGTATAAATAGCATTCTATCAACTTGGGCTTGCTTATTATGATATGGTTGAATGTTCAGATGGGAGTGAGATGTGGTTTTATGATATGAATAATAAAGGACATTGTGAATCACTACTCATAATTTATAAACTCTCTTAATCCTTGTGGGCTAATGGCTCCATATTCTCTTGTAGTTTTCCAATGCTCTCATGTGAGTTTGCATCAGTTAATGTGAGTGACGTGTTGGGGACAGCAAACTTCTACCATTTCATTGGTTACATCTGATTACTTGTTACAGATGAGATATGTGCTTCTGTTTTAAGAAATTTTGTCCTACTTTGGATTCTTAAACAATCGAAACCTACTCCCTTAGTTGACTGATGTAAAGGTTTCCATATTTACATATATCTCATTCCATTTTATTGTTTATTTGGAATCTAACCTCCATAATTCAATTTTTTTGCTTATATGAAATTTGGTTTAATATTAGAAAAAAAATATAATTTAACAGGTCACAGGTCAGGCCAGACCTAAAACAGACCTACGCTCAGGCCATAAAATTGGCCGTCAGATTCCCTCCAAACATGCCAGACTTGTTTAGGATGGAGCTGGCCTGGCCTAGCCTGACCTGTTTCCACTCCTGGTATAACCATTTAACCACTCCCCCCAACTTTCTCCTCATGCTTCTTCTTTCTGTTGGGCCGGAGAACAAAGCAGAAAGAGAGAGAGTGTGTTGTGTGTGTGGCCGTGGTTCTCGTCGGGGAAGGATCTCGTAGGCACAGGCAAGCACGTATTAGCATTCACGTGAGTTTCCTGGGCCTTCTTCTACCCTCAGGGTTTACCCACTAATTTTCTTCGGTCTCTACCATTTTGAGTTTTTGGACAGATACAAAAGTTGAGAAATCAGGGGTTACCCACTAATTTTCACCAATTAAATAAATTTGTTAGTAAGATTATGTTGAAGCTTCCTTGAACTGATTTAAGCTTCTGCCTGTATGATTTTTCGTGATTTGTTGGAGCCGATGAACAGTACCTCCTTTTCTATGATTTCGGACTGGGAAATCAGTTTCTACATATATGTATGTATGCGTGAGTGAATTAATGGAAGGATGGGGAAAAAAATAATTTAGGCCCCAAATGGTTCATGTTTTCTATATGTTACCCTTCGTTACTGATATATGGTATGGTATATTTTTAAGTAGGCATGGAACGTGGCAGCCGCAGCAGCCCCACTTTTGCTTCGTCTTCTGAAAGGAAAAAGGGGCAGGAAAAAAGATACGTTGTCTTTGAAGGTAGACAAACAGGGGTTTTTGACAATTGGGAAGAATGTGCCCCTCAAGTTAATGGTTTCTCTGGTAATGTGCATCGTTCATACAAATCAAGGGATGAGAGGGGGCAGGATAAAAGTTAGGTTGTCTTTGAAGGCAGAAAAACAGGGGTTTTTGACCATTGGGAAGAATGTGCCCCTCAAGTTAATGGTTTCTCTGGTAATGTGCATCGTTCATTCAAATCAAGGGATAAGGCAGAAAGCGCTTATAAGGCATATCAGCATGGGGAAGTAGGAAGCTCCACTTACAAAGGAGAGCAATTGGAGTATTGGTCGTAGTTTAGCCTGATTGTCCAATATTTCTCTCCTTTTGGTTTGTCTGGCTTTGCATGGTTCTGATGGAAGCAGTGTAATAAGCTGAAGCTCTTTGGGGGGGGGGCTTTTAAGCTTCTGTTATTGGTTTTTGTCTGGCGTTGTTGCTGTTTTCTTGGTTCAGTTTGGTTCGATCTGGCTTTGTGTTTTTGTGCTTGTAAGTTTTTGTTATGGTTTTGTGTGGATTCCTCTCTGGCTTCGCTTTGTGCAGCAAATGGTGAATATGGCCTCTTAAATTTGATGCTTTCGTCCTGTAAGTTTCATTACTAGTTGATGAGACTCTTACGGTTGTTGTTTCCTAATAGAAAGCTATCCTATTTTCTTTTTCTAGTACTTTGCATTATCAGTGGCTTTTTTTTAATAAAATTGGATAACATTCACTTAATAAGAGATACAAAAAGGGAGACCAGGGCTCCTAATCTCTATCACCACCATCCCCTTAAACATGAGATAGTGGGCGAGAAAATACAAAAAAAATTATTACTGATATCACGAGTTAGTTTGACGAGGTTATCTGCAGCATTATCCCTCGGAACATAATTCACTTACACTTCCGGTCTCTATTCAGGAGAGACTTGACTTGTTTGCGATATCCTTGAAAGGATGTTACCTTGACCTCTATCATGCGAATTTCCTTGCTCTAGCATAAATAGAGACCATACATTATGCCTATCATCTTAGCAATCATTGTTGGCAAGGATGTGAGCTTGCAATTATAACCACATACCCAATTACCATCTTCTCCTTGGATAACGCCTCCACATCCGCATTATCAATGGCTTCAAGCATGCATGTGGATCTTTTTTCATATCATCAGGTTAATTTGATATACAACCATTAATCCGCATGTGTCCTCTACTCTTAGCTTTTGCATGTTCATGTGTACAATAGGTCCGTTTGGAAAAATGGTGGAGAAGTGCTTTTACTATTTACGAGGTAAATTTGTGAAGGAGATTATCTCGTTTTACAGAAAAATACTGTTGAACGTGCTTTTGGGGTGTTCAGAAACTTTGCCAAACACCCCAAATATATACTTGAGGCCACCAGCTTTGGATGCCAGGGATTTTGGTTTGTACTGTGCTTTTGCATTGCTCGTGACAGCAACGGACTTGACATCATAGTGGCCAATTTGGGAATACGGTAGAGAAATATTTTTACGTAAATTATGATAAATATGTGAAAAAATTATATCATTTTACGGAAAAACATTGTTAACATACGTTTGGGCTCTCTAGAAGCTTAACCAAACTGGGCAATTGTCATTTTCATGTTGGTCATTTTTTTTTATGTTTCATGTTGGTATAAAAAGATTTTAATTGATATAAATGTTGATAGTTTAAATCAAGCAACTTGTTATATTGGTTATATAAATATAGAACTTTGTGGAAAACAAAAATTAACGTAAAAAGACACAATCATGTCACATATGGAATAGGGTAGTTTTAATTTTAAATGTTGTAGATAATGCAAAACGTTTAGTTATGAGAAATTTTTAGTAATTTTATATTTATATTTTGAGGTGTGCATTGTCATTCCCAGTAATTAGGATTTTAGTGGTCCTTTAAAATAAATATGATTTTCTCTTGGTCTTTGTTTTAATTTTCACAATTTTAATTATTTCACGCACCCTCTCACTCTACGGCTGTAAATTTTCATTGACCGCATTGTTTTAAATTTCAAAATAAGAAATGCCTAAAATCAAATTACTTCGGCAGCCATATATAAATATCCAATTATTTAAGTAAAAAATGTTATAGGTATGAATGTAATGTAAATTTAAAATTTAAGAAGCTTAAAACTTATAGCCTGTGATTTTAGATTAAAAATCAAGAGAAAATAATATCTCATTGAGAATGATAATAAAAATCATATTTATTTAGAATCATCAAACTATAAAATATAAATTTAAAAATACTAAATTATCCCTCCCAACTTCCCACATTTTCTCCTACTTTCCCTCCACAATATTCTATTTTAAAAAATTATAAAGTTTAAACATAACTAAACTAAATAATTTTTTTCTCAATTTCTAAAACTTGCATATACACACACATGCACAGGCTTCAAAATAAAATTAATATAATTTTAATAAAAATGTAGATTTTATATAATTTATTATATATGCTGAAGAAAGTTACAGAATATCTTGAAAACAAAGATAAAATGATCTTAAATAAATTAAAAAAGTCTATATAATTTATTTTTATTTTAGAAGGAACTTGTGCGATTTTTTATCATGTAATGTTAATAAGATTTAAAAAGTTCAGATAATTTACGATATTTTTATGCAAAAGTAGTAGCATAAATTTTTCCCCTTAAAAAAGTACTTGAGTATACGCTACAAATAATTATCAAAATTTTTAATATAATCAATAAAATTATGATAAATCACGATATAAAAAATGGCTAGTAAAACTTCTTTTGATTTTTGATATATTGAAACGTTCTATTTACGATATTATTGATGTAATATTAAATTTTTTATTTGAACTTACGTATGTAGCTGATTTTGATAAAATATAAAATAATTTAAACTTTTTTGGATAAAGATAAAGAGAGTTTAATTGAAATGAATGTTCATAATATTGATCAGATGAAAATTTTAATAAATAGATAAATATCCATATTAAATATTAGATCATATGAATAAATAGTCTAACATATGTATAAACCACTTTCTTTTTCCAAGATTCATATACAATACCATATCTTATGCTATCAAAATATTATGTTTCTTGTAAAAATTTCGGCAAAGTCTCCCTTATGAAAAAGACTCATGAAAGTTCTATAATGATCTAAAATCTCATAACAGCATCTGGAGCAATGTTCCATCGTATATACAAATTCAAAATTCAACGGAAGATATGGACACTTCCTATATAACATCTAATCTTCAAAAGTAGTATATAAACATCAATATTAAAAAACTATGTACGCCAAATAACAGCTACAAAATAAGCCAGCATGCTTTACAACAACAAGAAGGTTCTTCATTGCTCAACCAGAGGTATAGGGTTAACAGAACTATCTGAAACCAAAAATAAATTTCTAGTGAATAACATCGCATGTATATAATTGAATAAAATTTAAGAAAATAATCTAAGTGATTTAACATCGATAAATATCATAATAATACATTTTTATTTTTGTAAATATAATCAAATCATGTTTGAAACTGCAAAATAGATCATTCCTTAAGCTTATTTTAACATAGTAAAGTAGTAAAACAACTTGTTTGACAAAAACAATTTAAAAATGTAATTCCCAAGTTCATTTTGCATGAGGACTTAGACAGAACGAGCATAAGAGTGGACACACAATCCATAAGGATGCTCTAACCAAGCTTAGTTGAAAACCATAAGAACAAGCGTAAACACACAATTCACAAGGGTAAATAACCAACAAATACAACTCGAGGCCACGACAAGCATGAGTTAGCGCCCATAAATACCAATCGAGCTTGAGATTAACCATGTAGCGCCAAAGACTAACAATACTATTGTTAGTAACCAATATTCTGTATTTAGTTCTATCAAAACTTTCTCAAACATGCGTGGGATCAATTTCCTAGCTGCCTCTAATGACAAAACTATTTTGAAATAATTTGTAACTTTGATCAATTTCCAAGCTGCCTCTAATCACATTTATAAAACATCTTGAAAATCTTTATGCTTTAATCCTTGCAATATCAATGAGAAAAAATAGTAATTCAAATAAACTTTCATTAATGAGCTCATGCTCAAAATATGGTAATTAAATTAAACATATGAAAAGTAATAAAACATACTTTATAAAAATTATAATGAGACGTTATTCACTCATATACTATACTCTCAACATACAAGTCTTCTCTAACATTTAGCCTCTAATTTATTTTCTTCTTTCCTTCCTAACAATAACATATAAACATATTCAATTAGCGTCATATATGCTTTTAAATTCATAATGAGCTTCAAGAAATTATAACTTAATCTAGAAAATTTCACTTACAATGATTCAAAGCTCTTTGAGAGCTCTTCTCATCCTCCACAAAAGGAAAAATAAAACCTGGCATGAAATCTTAATCATTAGTTCACAAAAACCAGTAAAGATTATATAATATTCCACCGGAAAAACATTTCTCAGAGAACCAAACTTTGAAAATTCACAACTTTCAACACACTTATCCAATCAACATGCTCTAGGACTTATTTTAAAGCTCAAGATGTGCCCTAAATGCTCATCAAATTTCATGACAAAGAAAATCCATTTGGCTATCTAAAAACCTATTGAAAGTCAGTTGTTTAGGATAACAACATTACAGCCTTCGAAACAAATACTTCTTTCTAAATTGAAATAAAGTTTGCACTATCATTCTAATGTCAACTCTGAAATCCAAAGCTCTCAAGCGTGAAATCCTGGTATGCATCCATGTAATCGATATCTGTCCGCATTACTTTAAGAGGTATGCTTGCTTTTGCATAATTAGCAACAACGTTTTCAACATCACTTACTTCCTTGTAGCCCCATCGACAATGATCAAACCCTCCAACAATGGCACCTTAACATGTGGGTAAGCACAGAAACTAGAAACAAGGTTTCTCTAAATAGATAAAATATTTTAATTCACAATATGTAAATTAATGTCTAGCAAGTGTAAATAGTTTTTCAACTCACCGTACAAAATCCTTTCTAAAAAAATAAAAATGCATTATTGCATTCATATTACATTATGTAATTTTTTTTATATTCCGTTATATTTAGAAACTCCACATGTAGAAAATAAAAGTAATTTCTTTTGTGATTTAAAAAGAAGAAAGTAATCCATAAACATATTTCAAGGACAATAATACTAAGTTATAGTCCAAATTCATGTTCTCTATGCCAAGGTACCGGTACCCTTGCTAGCTACGTCTGGACAAACTAATTAAGTCAACTGATAGGTTTTAGGTGAGGTATGTGTAGGTCGAAGGAAGTTTTAGAGCATAAAGTAAAGAACATTGACATAATATTCTCTAACAATTAAAAAGGAGAATCACTTCGTACAAATATCATCAAACTCACACAAACTACATATAAACCATACTTATTTTGAAAAAAAAATCATAAACTGACTCTAAACCAAAGTTAACCCCTAGAACACAAAGCCAACAACCGTCAATAACTCCCTAAGCACTAACTTAGTGAAAAGAACACACAAGAAACAAAAGAACAAATGAAAAGAACACAAGAAACAAAAGAACAAATACAGTAGCTGTGGGATAATTATTGTTCACCCAACAACTACCTCATCCATCTAAGAGAAGTTTTCTATCTTAGCAGAAAAATTGGTACACTTGTGCCTTTACACACAGGTGTCTTTAAAGGTATTTGAGGTGGCAGTTATGAATACATAAAAGTGCTTGTAACCTCTTCCCCCCAGTTGCTACTATTATTCACACACTCAAGATACGTACCCTTAACTTAAAGCATTCTACAATCTTTAATACTAGACAATAACACAACCTTTAATGCCCCGTTTGGTATGCGGAACTGATTTTGATGGAATTGGAAGTGGAACTAGAAGTGTAAGTGAGATTAAAAGTATGTTTAGTATGTTGGAAGAAATGTGGTATTACTTTAATTTAATATTTATAGTTATAATGTAAAAAGACTAATACACCCTTCTTACAAAAATATTCATTTGAAAAACCAACGAAGTGGAGCTTCAAACTCGCCACCTCCATTGCCGCCGTCGACCTCGGCGCCTCCACCACTCTCAACCATGGAGGTGGAGCTCAGAAAATCTTCCACACTCAAATCGTCCAGATCGCCTTCAGTCGCCCGTTGCCATCACAGATCTCGTCCAAATCGCTTGTTGCCATCACTGTCATCTCCACTAACGAAACTGGAGTCAATGTAACACCCCTCAGATCTAAAGCCAGAGTTATCGCGAAGATCGAAGCTCATCATCGAAGATCGTTGAAGCTCCTCTTCATTGAAGATTTCGTTTGCACATCATCACCGTCGTCGTCGCAAGAGTTCGTTTGCACTGTCGCCGTCCTCCACCAAGTTCGTCACCATCCTCCACCGAGTGCACCATCACCGTCCTCTGTCAACTTTGTCATTGCCGTCATTGAGGGTTGAGATGGAAATGGAGAAGGATTTTGGGTTGGAACTCGGTTCCATGGGGAAGAGGTTGAAACCAAGTTCCAACAATTTTCATGGAATTGGAATCCATGGGGAACCCACTTCCACTGCACCAAACACACGAATTTTTTATTCCAATTCCAATTCCAAATCTCAGGCTCCAATTCCCTGCCACCAAACGGAGTGTAAAGTATGTCCTCATATAGTGTAAAACACCAAACAAACATGCAATCAAGAGACAAGGATATGGAATAGAAAATTACCAAAATGACCAATATGGCATCAGAGCAGGGCGACTAATGAGTTTTGTGTACTGCTCAATCACCAACTCCGGTGTGGGTCCAGCAAAAAAGTAAAGATAAATAATACCTACGATGACTTTGTAAGTTATACGATCACCATCATGAGTCGCCCCAGCTTGACTCTGCTATCAGCTGAAGGAGAACAAACATCCGAGTAAAATAGGTGAGACCCATAAAGGTTTTGATTGAGAATATCACTGCCAATGACAGCACTCCATAATGTGAGAGTCTAATTGGGTTAGATTTTGAATGAACTCTTGTTGTGCTCTCCAAGACCATGCAAAGAAGCTCCATCTTTGGGCAGAGAGGAAGAGAGCTGAAGGTACTGGTCTTTGAAGACGATAAATGTAGATGGGTTTTCAGAGTTTAGAGAAGTGTTTAATATGATGTATTTTTGAGTGAGAGTGAAAGAGGTGGTATTGTGGAGGGTGATGACGATGTTAGAATTGGAACCGATCAACAAGTATTGCTATAAAGGTTATGGATGCTACTGTTTAGAGAAGGAACTATGATGAAAGTAAGAACAGCGGGTAATTACTTCTTGTGGGATTTCCCATCTTTGTTTTACAGAGTCAATGATTTTCACTCTGAAGTAATTTGGGCACCCAAAACTGCGCTCAAGCAATATGAGACGATTGAAAATAAGTCGCTTGGTTGGCCCTAAAAAAAATTCACCAGTGAGGTTATCAACTAAATCAACTATCAACTATTATGAACTATCAACTTTCAATCGACTAAAACCTTAAAATCTATTCCACCAAGCCGCTCAAAAAAACTTGGCTCCACTATGACTCCTCACTCATATTATTGTTCATAAGGATTACACAGCTTGTGCAGGGAAACACAACTATCATATGGCTTTCTGCGAGCCATGACAAGCACGTTTAGTTGCATGTACCTTTGCATGCAATGACCTACGACAACGACTTACTTTTTATATATTCAAATCTATTCAGAGCGGGCAATGGATCTTATGTTCACCGTTTATATATTCAAATCTATTCAGAGCATGAATGGATCCCATGTTCAATTGTTCCTTCCATGTATGTACCAACAATCTCAATATATATGCCGCAACTGGTGGTATACGCTGTAATAAACTAAAATCTTAAAAACTATTCCACCAAGCCGCTAAAAAAATGACTCCGCTGTGGCTCCTCACTCATATCATTGTTCATAAGGATTACACAGCTTGTATTGGGAAATACAACTATCATATGTCTTTGTGCCAGCCATGACACTAACGTTTAGTTGCACGTGGCTTTGTGTGCAATGACCTACAATGACTCACCTTTTATACACATATATTCAAATATACTCAGAGAGGGAAATGGATCCCATGTTCAATTGTTCCTTCCATTTTTGCACCAACAATATCAATATATATGCTGCAACTGGTGGTATATGCTGTAATAAACTAAAATCTTAAAAACTATTTCACCAAGTCATTCAAAAAATACATGACTCCGTTGTGGCTCCTCACTCGTATCACTGTTCATAAGGATTACACATCTTGTATGGGGAAATACAACTATTATATGTCTATATGCTAGCCATGACACTTACATGTGGCTTTATGTGCAATGACCTAAAATAACTCACCTTTCCTATAGTCAAATCTACTCAAAGAGGGAAATGGATCCTATGTTCACCTTTCATATATTCAAATCTTTTCAAAGTAGGAAATGGATCCCACATTCACTTGTTCCTTCCATGTCTACACCAAAATCTCAATATGTATGCCACAACTGGTAGTATATGCTGTAACCTTCATGCAGATATTACTAATTCCATAAACCAGCAAATTCTGCACTTTATGGCTCCTGCTAAGACAACCTCTCTATCTCAAAATGCACTAGTGTTTGCAATATTTCTATTCCTAAACTATATTGAACAATTTTTCTTTTTTCCGCCATTCAAATTTTCGCCAACCTTATTTTGTCCTTATTTGAAAGTAGTATTTGTATACATCAAACAAGGTCAATAGCTTTCTGCCTTCATTCTTCACCTCAAAACCAATATAGTTACTGTCATTCACGCTTCCTTTATGCAATGGTTTTGTCCTCCTTCAAAACTCCACCATCACTCTCACTCTCTCCCATTTGTTGAGTATGTTATTAATTCTGTGTTTACCAATTGAAATTATCAAGATATATAATTCCTTTATCATGTATGCAGTGTTTTGAAACCAGTGTAGTAAAAAACTACTGGTATTGGTCCAATCATACTTATGATTAATTTCACAACAGTTTATTTGACAATGTACCTTATGGATGTTTGTTTCACAAATGTACCTTTAAATATGTCCAACTACACTTTATAGGTATTCATTTAACTTCATATATATCCAAGTCAACTTTTGTTTAACGGATGGAAGTTTTCATTAGTCTCTATGTACAATTTTCCAATTCAACTCAAGTTAAAGGGATACATTTTTATCCTTCTAAAGTGTATTATAAAATCTACTTTCCTTGAATACCATGAATAAAAGTGAATGTATTCCGACATATGGAGTTTGGTTCAATCCCAAACTCTTATTGACTCTCTATTTTTTACAATATTTTGTATCAGTGGTACTGTAACTACTAACAGCTTGCTTACAATAGATCTCTCTTACTCTTTTATATTTTTTATCTGTCAACCCCCAATGTTTCATTATAGTTGTAGCCTGTTATCCAGTGCAGTTTTATACACATGTTCTTTATGTTGTGTAAACCAGTGTGTGTGTGTTTGGGATTTACGTTTGGAGAAAGAGTTTATAGATTCTGAGATATTTTATGGATTTCGAGATTTTTTTACGGATTTTAAGATTTTTTGTCTTGACTTGCGTACCCGTTGGGAGGAAGTGATTCCCAAACAAGCATGTAATATTTTTTAATTGTGTTTGCTTGGGGCAATATTATTCTCTCCAATCACTTAGTCCTTTCAATCATCTATATTACCCCATGAAATTTCTGACTTATTTCCAACATTCTCTACAAAAGATGATTTTGGAATATGTATTCTTATACATTAGTTAAAAACTAGTTGCCCATGAGGACACACTTCACATTATGTATTGACTTAGAGCACAAAGTTATTTGAAGATAATAGTTATGGCTGAATAGGTTGAAATCATTAGCCACTTCCCTTTCCATGCAAAGAAGCCTATGGTTTCTCACAACACCATAAATAAATATGAAGTAAAGGTATCATGAATCGTGCCAATGGAAACAACCAGGTCTAATTATTCTTGTTTCAATGGTATGGAACGATATGATGGACCTGGCAAAGTTAGTATTGCCGACGATCTCTAAAGGTCCACGGAAAATGTGATGTGAGCTTACCTGACAATCCCTCCATAGCTTAAGCAAGAACTATGATCTTTCCTCAGAGGCACAAAGGTTTGCATGTTGTTATCACTTGATGTGCTTGGGTTTTCTTTCTTTATTTTTTTGAAAAAGACTTCTACTGCTTCATCATGATAGATGATGGCTTTACCAATACTCAACAATCTCCTACCGCATGGAGAAAAGAAGGACAACAATTACTGTGTGTACACTAAAGAAAATGGCTCACGGGATGAATTTTCATATCCCAAAGCACCATCTATTTAAGAGTAACAATAAATGTACGGTACAGACAATATTGTGCCACCTGTACATTGTGAGAATATTCTAGATTCCTATTTAGAAACACTAAGTTAACTAATAGTGCTAATTACCTAGGTTTAGTAATAACATTATATGAACAATTCTAATTTCCTCCCTTTACTTTAACCCCTCTTCTAGTGTCAGGATCAAGATATGTAACGCCCAATTTATCTCTCAAGTGACAAAATATGGAATGAGATAAGGGCTTTGTTAGACAATTAGCCAATTGCACCTGTGATTGAATATATTGCACTAAGAGTCTATTTTGCAGCACTTGGTCTCTCACATAATGAGCATAAATCTCTATATGCTTCATGCTATCATGACAGACTGGATTAGCAGCAAAGACGGATGCACTGGTGTTATCACACTAGATAACAGAAGCCTCCTTTGATCTGAACTTGATTTCTAACAGAAGGGAAGTTATCCATGAGACTTCAGCAGTTGTATTGGACAAGGAGCGATATTTGGACTCAGTGTTGGAACGGGAAACAACCCTCTGCTTCTTAAAAGACTAAGCAATGAGTGAGTTACCTAGAAAGATGCAAAATCGTCCCACAGAACGCATATCATTAGGACAAGTTGCCCAATATGCATCTGTGTAGGCAACCAGATTGAGATTTCTATAGGGCTTGATAAAAATTCCCAAACTCATCGTTCCTATTAGATATTGCAAAACTCTCTTCACTGATGTCCAATGCTCAATTGTGGGAATAGACATGTACTGACTAAGTTTCCCAATGCAAAAACTTATGTTTGGCAGTGTATTGCAAAGATATTATAATGCTCTAATTGCACTCTTATAGGTTAATGAATTCTCAAGAGGAACACCGTGATGAGCAGACAAGGATTTACCTAGTGTTATGGGAGTTTTCACAGGAGTAACATTGCTCATTTGGAATCTGTCTAGAATATTCATGATGTATTTCTTTTGGCTTAGAAATGATCCCTTGTTATTCTCTGAATCTCAATGCCTAAGAAATAATGAGCAAACCCATATAACAGAAAAAATACAGTGTAGCTTGTGAACAAACAGGTTTAAACTCTTGTGATTGCTACCTGTCACTAGAATATCATCCACATAAACTAAAATATTACAATCTATGAAAATAATTACAATTTGTGTTTTATCAGCATAAATGAACAAAGAGGAATCACTTTGGGAATTAAAAAATCCCCAAGTCATTAAAGTATCCTTCAACCTGTTATACTATGCCCTTGGGGCTTGTTTCAGCCTATAAATAGCCTTTGACAACTTACATATATGATTAGGGCAAGATTTATTTGCAAACCCTATTGGTTGTTCCAAAAACACAGTTTCAAATAAAAACCATTCAAGAAGGCATTATTAATATCAAGTTATCTAATAGCCCACCAAAAGAAACATCAAGAGAGATAACAATCCATATAGTGGGAGACCGTATAACTAGACTAAAAGTTTCATGAAAGTTTACACCAACAATTTGTTAAAAACCTTTAACTACTAACCTGCCTTTAGGTTTGTCCAGTATGCCATCTGCTTTATATTTTGTCTTGAAAACCTATTTACATTCCACAATATTTGGTCTTATTGTTGATAAGGGCTATATATTCACTTTCAATCGCCTTCTTCCATAATGGATGAGCATGAGTCTCAGCCACATATTTAGGTTATATCAGACTAGAGCGGCAGATCCAACAAAAGGTGTTTGCCTTTTAAAAATTCCTTTCTTGCTCCTGGTCAGCATTGGGTGTGTGTTTTGAGGTTTTGAACAGACATCAGCTCTAGTAAGAATCCTACGGGTTGCTGCACTGGTTCTACTACTAGTTGCTACACAGGAGTATCATTCACAGCTGAGGATAAATAAGAAATATGATGATTTGGTTCCTGCATAGGGTTTGAATCAGCCATGAGAGTTGAGGTATCACTAGAAATACCATTAGCAATAACAGAATCACTAGCAGCTCTATCAATAGAAGCAAATTCGTTAGCAGAAGACACATTCCCAAACCTAGAACAGTTGGTTTCTTCAGCAAAAACAAATGGACAATTTGACTGAGTTTATTATAACTGCATAGGAAATGAGCAGTGAGAAACAACACTTGTTTGGTGAGGTTGTTTTAAGTTGATAAAACCATTAGCGAAGGGAAAATCTTCATTAAAGACTACATGCCTAGAAATATACATCTTGCCTGTGGAGCTAATGTTGGAATTAGAACGTATGTACACGTATCAGAATTTTCAAATTTTCTAATCCCCGTATGGATTTGTCAAAGGCGTTTAGACTAAGGTGCTTTCGAATTCAAATCATCTCTTGTGGTTGGATCGCTTCAGATTCCACAACCTTCCACGTTCTTGATTCCGATCATGAGGAGCCAACGTTTTTATCGTCTCCCTCTGCCGGTATCCACTCAAACAGTTTTCAACAATCGCGGAATGCTAGCAATCCAACCACAAGAGTCCTCTCACATCTCACTCTCTTAAGGATTTCTATGGCTCACAATCAGATTCGAATGGAATGCCTCTCTTGCTCATGAGTCCTAAAATTTATAAAACTCATAGAGAGCTTCTAGAATCCGTGATTAATATTTAATTAATCTTTAAAATTCAAATACAGATCTCAAAAGATATTTGATATTAATCTTTATTAATCTTGAAATTCAAATTTCAAAAATATATTCAAGATTCATCTTTATTAATCTTAAAATTTGAATTTCAAAAAGATATCCAAAATCAATCTTTATTAATATTGAAATTCGAAATTTAAAAGATATTCAAGATTAATCTTTATTAATCTTGAAATTCGAAATTTAAAAGATATTCAAGATTAATCTGTATTAATTTTGAATTTCAAAATTTGAAATTCAAAATGTGAAATTCAAATTTTACAATTCTGATTTGGATTAATCTGATTTAATCAAATCATATCCATATATAATTAATTCAAATAGTGAGCCAACGAATTTAATTTATCTTTATAAATTAAATCTGAACATTAATATCAGTTATTTAATTTATCAAATTAATTAAATACTAACATATAATATTATTGTCATTTCAAATTTATATATAATTCAAATGAACCCTAGAATTAAAGTTCTTGTTGGGCTGTTCTTGCATGCGACCCTGTAAGCCCATACGAAGTTGGTAGTTGGCTAAACTCAATATTAGCAAACAAGTTGCCAACGGTGTTTAGCAAGACATTACGATTACCCAAATCATATGGGGATCGTTAACACGATGCAACCTTTCATGCAATCACATCACGTCCCTTTTGTCACATGATATCTTAGTTAAGGATGAGGCAGGGATGACGTCATCCTCTTATTCCTGACCATTACTTTCTCAATCCCTGAGTAGTCTGGTCAAGGAAACGAAAAACTCCTTTTCATTACAGTATGGTCATACATTTCTCGGACTTACTCATCGAAGGCCGAGTAATATCTCCCAATTAATGTGAAGGACAAATCACATCTTGATCACTCATATTCCTCCACATGAAAGACCCCTAAGCCCGATTATAGCATTTATTAGTACCGGTAACACGACCAACAAGTGGCGAGTTTAGGCTGGCATGCCAACCCACCACCTATTTTTTAAAATTTTTTTATTTTAAAAACACTATATTATATATTTTTTCAAATTATGATAAATAATACTTAATAAATTCAAAATAGTATAGAATATTTTATTTTTCATATAAACTTTCTGTAATACTATATTTAAAATTATAACAACACATTAATAGTTATATTTTTACTTTAAAACATGGAAAATGTCATTATTGAAAATTTATTAATAGAAAAAAAATAATATGAATCAATTAGTATGATATAACTATGTAATGTTATGAAAAAATTGGAAAAAAAGAATAAAAAAAGAAATTTAATTTTTTTAAAAAAATTAAAAAAATAAATGTTGGCGGGTTGGCGGGCTGTGCCACTGGCAGTGCAAGCTGCAGAAATGCAGCCCACCAACAGGGGATAGGTTGGTGGACTGGCCCGCGCCAGCCCGCCAACCCGTGCGGTCCAGCCCAAAACTCGCGGGCTGACATGCATTACCGGTACTAGCCTTTATCACACTTAGTCAAAGGTGACTTTTGACTAAGTCAAAACTCAGTGACTCATAGGAATCCATGATTATCTTAGGCCAAAGGGCATGTACGTGATTACATATGAGATAAGCTAATGACTTAATCCATGCAGCTTTCTCATAGTGAGTCGGTCCAGCACCTTGTACTTTTACAAGTGCCTATAACTTTGACTCGTATCTCCATACCTTATTAAAGTTATACTGGTCTTACTTTATCTATGCTCCCGCATAGACAACCAACCAGAGACATTTAAGACAATATTCATAATTCATCTAAGAATGCAATTATCATAACAAACATGCAAACCATATGATAATTAAATGGAGAAAATACATTAAAATAAATAACGTTTGAAGTAAAATGATTGGGGCACAATTTCCAAGAGCTAAGGCATTTGTAAACTTTATGCACACCAATATAGCCCATAAATTCACATTTTGTATTGTGAAACTGGAACTTATGCTTGTGAAAGGGCCTCAAACATGGATAGCAAGCACAACCAAATACTTTAAGGTTAGAATAGTCAGGTTTCTTATTATATAACTGCTAAATGGAGAAATGCCATTTTGAACCTGAGTGAGCGATCTATCAATCAAGAAAATTACGGTGGAGAAAGCCTCCCACCAATAATACAAGGGCATTTTAGCTTGAGCAAGCAGAGTTAGGCATATTTCAACAATGTGCCTATAATTCCTCTCTATTCTTCCATTTTGTGCAGAAGTGTGATGACAATAATGACGGAAAATGATTCCACATGCATCTAAAACAGGTTGGAATTTTCTAAATTCTCCACCCCAGTCACTTTGAAGAATCTTAATCCTTTTATCAAATTGATTCTCACCCATGCTCTTGAAATGTTTAAATTACAGGTAGTGCTTCATCCTTAGATTTTAGTGGATAGACCTAAGTATATCTACTAAAATCATCCAAGAAACTTATATAATATTTATGTCCCCTAGAGGAACAAATGGGAGCTGGACCCCAAAAATCAATGTGAATCAAAGATAAAGATGTGTCAGCCTTATAGTTTAAATCAGTGAATGGTAAGCAATGGTTTTGCCCAATTGACAAGATGCATAGAAAGTAAGATCATGTTTATTGATATGATGTAAAACCTTACAATTAGTTAAAGCCTGACTTAAAATCTTACTGTGAGGATGACCAAATTTCCTATGCCATGACTATAGAACAGAAACTAATGCATAACTATAACTCTTAGAACAATTTCACTCCTAACTAGAGCCGGTAATGTGGGTTGGGCCTGCCAACCCACCAAAATTGGCGGGCTTTACCAGCCCGCCTAACCCGCTTTTTTATTTTTTTTGAAAAAATATATGTTATATATTTTTTTAATTTTTTATCTCAATATTTTTTAAAAAAGAAAAAGAAATATTAAATTCTATTTTTATGAAATTATTGAACACTTATTCATAGAATTTGAAAGAAGATAGCATAAATATGCAATCTTATAGCAAAAAACTGGGTAAAAAGGAAAAAAGAATTTATTTTTATTTTTTTAAAAAAATAAAAAGTTGGCCCAGCTCGCCAACCCGCGCGGGCCAGCACACTTTCTCGATACTACTCCTAACAAAACTGGAATAAAAAAAACCACGGCTGCGTTGACTCTTTAAGCTTATACATGCCTCCACTTGGAGCTCCATGTGCGAAAATATGATCAGTGTGTAGATCCTTCACAAAACAACCATGTGAGTAGAAGGACACATAAACAGGATTTTATCAGTCAGCTTTTTAACGCTTAAAAGATTCTTTGTCATTTTTGGAACAATCAAAACATCCTTCATTTGGAGAAATTTGGAACCAACACATGGCAATATAGAATTTTGAGACTTCTTAACAGTTAATAGATGACCATCACCAATAAGAATTCGGTAATTACCTGGCTCATTAGTTTTAGAATCAATATAGGTTGAGGAAGAAGCAACATGGTGGGTAGCTCCACTGTCCAGGTACCAAGCAGGGTCATTTAAGGTCTCATTCATGGCTGTATAAATAGAAGCAAGGGGGAGACACTGGAACCACTAGCCCTCTTCTCAGTGGGACCGTCATAATCTTTATCATAGTGCTTATAACATGAACGCACTTCATGACCATATTTCTTGCGTAACTAACATTGAGGTTTTTCTTGTGGATCAACCCTTGCATCAGTAGCCCAAGACTTAAAAGTACTTCGACTACGAGGTTTGTTCCTTCTGCCATGAGCTCTCCATGTACCACGGCCTCTTATATGTTCCTCAGGCCTTACAACCATATTTGCAAACACTCCAAATGAGCTTCAAAGGTCACAAGCTTAAGATGCAGCTCATCCTAGCTCAGATTGTCTTTGTCAGCCAAAAAAATCACAAGGGGATTATAAGCAGTATCAAGACAGAGAGAACCTAAGCCACGAGATCTCTGATGAAACAGGGCTTTCTGCTAGTGCCAACTTGTCTAAGAGAGACTTCATCTTTGTCAAGTATTCCTCCATCTTCAGAGAGCCTTTCTTTATTCTTTGAAAGTCATACTTTAGCAGCTGCATATGGGCTTTGGTTTCCACCCTGGCCAAACTCTTTGCAGATGTCGAAAGCTCTCGAGACATCTTGTATCGGGTCAACTGAGACACTATTCCCACGATCATTGTACCGTAGAGCTAGGCAAGAAGTATTTGATCTGTGACTAGCCAGTCATCATACTCATGGTTGTGAATGATATTTGCGTAAGCATCGAGAATATACTCTGACAACACAGTCTTAATATAAAAAATGTGGCCATTGAGCAATGTCCACGAATAACGTACAAGAGTAGAGACTACCAAAAGAGGAATTTGATGCCATCGAACTTCACAGGGGCTGACCTGACTCAGGGAATTAAGAAGGGGAGCTAATTTGGTTGAGATAAACGCCCATGACAACGGAGGAGTGGTGAGGATTTTTGGGAGCACAGAAGGAGTGAGCGGAGTGGCGGAGTTGACTGAGACGAATGGGCTTGCATAAGTTTGTGACGGCGACTGAGCAGGTAGGTTAGGATTTTGATGAGGTGAAGCCATGACGCATGTCCTAACAGCTCTGATACCAAGAAAATGACAACAATTACTGTGTGTACAGCAAAGGAATATGACTCACGGGATGAATTTTCATATCCCACAGCACCATCTATTTAAGAGCAATAGTAACTGTATGGTACAGACAATATTGTGCCACCTGTACATTGTGAGAATATTCTAGATTCCTATTTACAAACATTAACTAATAGTGATAATTACATAGGTTCAGTAATAACATTACAGGAACAATTCTAACACATGGATTACAAACTTCTTTTATTAGTTTCCCACCTTTTCAAAAGGTCCCTGGACAGTAATGTCACATCAGAGACTAAGTTATGCTTGACCAAAAGTAAGATGCTATAAACCCGCATCTGGAGACTCCTTATTATGGCAATTTTTTAAATCGTATAGGAGGGCTTAACATATTTACTCCACTCATAATTGGAGAATGCTGCATTCACTAACAAATTTATAGGCCAGTATTCATGGATTTACGAATAAGCTTGGGCCTTGATGCTTTTTTTTTTCATAGTTCCGTCATGTGTTACTATATATCAGTTACATATTACATCAACCTTGAACTTTATGACACTTGCCTCAAGATCTCCCCCGTTTATGCATATTTTATGCCTCCAATGATAATTTTAAACATATTTAGTTTAGGGTGAATTACCCTCAAGTTCCAAGGAAGAGTTATATTTACAAAATGGTTCCAAATATTAGTAAATACAAAATGGTCCCAAAGATTCACAAAATTACAAAATGGTCCCAGGAATAGCTGCTGAGGTTGTAAATGAAAGCTGCTGAGGTCGTTAGAGGTTGTTTGTCATTAACAACCTCTAACAAACTCAGCAGCCTTCATTTACAACCTCAGCAGTCTTCATTTACAACCTGAGCAGCTATTCCTAGGACCATTTTGTAATTTTGTGAATCTTTGGGATCATTTTGTATTTAAGGCTAATATTTGGGACTATTTTATATTTACTTGTCTTGCTTGGGACCTGAAGGTAATTCTCCCTTTAGTTTACTCATTTGGAGACTGCTACCTCCATTACTACAAAATTTATAGGCACTGCTTATGAATTTACGTATCATAATGTACATTGATGCTTTTGTTTTTGCAGCTTCGTTATTTGTGTTATTATATATCACAATATTACATGAACTTTATGACACTTGCCCCAAGATCTCCCCTTTTTATGCAAATTTTAGGCCCCCAACATTAACTTTGACCTGCATCAGAATTTACAATAAGAACGCTGATATAGTTTCGATAGTGAAGTAAGTTGCTTCGTTATCTGTGTTCTTATTTTTAAATTCAGTATTACCTGATCATTTGCCTTTATAATACTTGGTTTAATACATCCCCTATTTGATGCAATATTGTCATAACATGTTAATGTTGTCCTTATGTATTATAAACAGATGTGAACACCAATGCAGTTCAATTTGCAAGTTTCTTCGTTGTATGTGGTCTTATATATCCTTTCTATATAATCTGAACATTGACCTTTATAACAGTTGAATCAATAACTCCCCTATTTGATGCAATTTTCAGTCTTTAAATATTAATAACGCCTATGCAGTTCATTAATCAATGCAGTTGGAGTTGCAAGTTTCTTTGTTATCTGTGTTCTTATATATCATTTCTACATAACCTGAACAATGATTTTTATAACACATGGCTCAATATCTCCCCTATTTCATGTAATTTTCAAGCTTGAAAAGTTAACTTTGTCCTTATATATAATAATTGACAGAGATGAACGGCAATGCAGTTTGTTTTGCATCTTTCTTTGTTAGCTCCAACCTTATATATCATGCCTAATCAACCTGAACAATGACCTTTATAATACTGGTCTCAATATCTACCATATCTGATGCATATTTTATCCATGAAACATTAACTTCTTCCATATTTGGATTTATACCTCCGAAGTCGTGTTTGAAAAAAGTTCCAAAGGCAAGTTCCTTTCATCTTGGCATTTTTTTGCAATTTTTATGATTGCAACATCAACCTTGTCTTCATCTACAGTGTAAAAGGTTCACGCCCATCATTTACAGTTTCCAATCTCCTTCCTTACCTGTGTTCTTATTTATCTTTATCAAAGCACATTGGATGACCTTGCTTCCTTTATTTTGCAATTATACTTTGTTCCAAGCTTATTTTGTCCTTATTACTTAGTAATGTCTGTAACCATAAATAAAAAAAATACCTTACCATTGACTTATTATCGTTACTCCTTGCATGCACACATTTAACAATCAAGGCACCAATATCTTTAGCACACACATTTCATATATGCGAGATCAAATATTTTCGACTGCCATCCTATATCTTTGACTGTGATTTTTTGCAAAAAAAAAAAAAAATAGTTTCCTTTGCTTCTGTACAGGATATTGGAAGTTGAGATGGCTTAACAAGAAGTTGTGAAAATACTTTAGAATAAAGCTGCACCTCAATTTGAGCAAAGTTGTATTCAAATGTAAAATGTTATTCATTCGAATAAGGATCATATTTTGTTCAACTCTCATTCACATCTAGCTTGACATATGTATAAATATGGTGGTCAAATTTCACACCTTATCACTGACATTTATTTACTTTAATTATCATATATTTCAGAAGACAACAGTTTTGGAAATGATTTTTATTTCATTTGAAAATAGACTCAAAGGGCACACTCTAATTTTCCTCTCCATTTTCCCATAATTCTCTCTCTCTCCCCCCTCTCAACTTTTTTAATTAATGTAGTAAAACTCGGACTTGTTGCTGAACTGCTCTGGGTTAAAGATTAATATGTCAAATTGGGGTTAACCCGAGGATTAAATCGATTATGGATTAAAAATTCTATAATTTATGTGCTCATGCATACCATTCACAAACCTAATACCTATATATATATATGATATATTTTAAATTCTTGACTTAGAAAATCTCATTGCATAGTATTTTCGATACATATGGATGCAAATCTCACATATTAGGTAAAAAAGGTTCGAATTTTAAAAAATTCAAAGACGTATCATACCATTTTTTTCCAAAAATTAGTTTTTCTTTTTATATTTCTTTGAAATAATCCAATAAATGCAATGATCAGATAAACACAAATTGAAGAAGATGAACCAAACGGCTGGAGGAAGCAACAGCCGACGTCAAACTCCGTTGACCTGAATCACCAATGCCAAAGGAAGCAACGTCCAATGCTGAAACAGTGAGCTTTGAAGTTTGATGTTTGAATGAAGCAAGAACAACATGGAAGTTGGAACAATGAGAAAGTTTTGATTTTTATGGAGGGTGAGTGGGAGGAAGAAGTGAAGAAAGAGTCAAAAACAATCTCCCAATCAACTCACAAACCAACCGGGTTAACCAAGTTGATACCATTTTTCTTTGGGGGCGCAAAGATCACATTTTTCCAATTTATAAACCTTGCCTGAACCACACAGTTGTGTGGGTCACCGGGTTCCAGGTTGATTCACCTGGTCCAGTCAAGTTTTTCCATCTTTTTAATAGTTCACATACATCTCTTTCCAATTATCATCCTCTAATATTTACATTCATCTTCTTCATTTTTTCCCTCTACGCAAAAAAAAATTATAATATTTAATTTTTTAAAAAATTATTATAGATACAATAAATTCTATCAAAAATAAATTCATATAAGGGTACAAAAAGGGTAAAAATCAATACAAATTTAACAAATTTTTATTATTCATAAAAATTTTCTTGTAAGTTAATAATAAGATAAATGATTTTATTTTCTCTCATATAATTTCAACGTAATTATACATAATGCACTTAATGAGAATTTTGTTATTGAAACAAATATAGTATAAATTTTATTTTCTTAAAAGAAATTGGCTTGCCTACCCCAGCCATCAGTAGAAAAATAAGATTTAAATAAATTATTTTGTTCATCAATTTTGCCTTTTATATAGCTCAAGTTACCCTATTTCTAGGCTTAATTTATTTTGTTTATAGAGCAGTTTCATCTATTATTTAAGGTAATACTCTTGACATACACAAAAGTTCTATAAATGGTGAAATCAAAAAATTAGTTATTGAGTGAGAGGCGCCATTATTACAGAGGGCGAGAGAGTGTAAATACAAAATAACCTATTTTTAAGGAACTTATTATTCAAAGAATAAGATTTAAAATAATGCACATAAACATGAGAAAATTATTTGAGATGTTAAAATTTAATTGACCAGTGCACAAATAATTTGGTGATCTGGGTGCATTCAAAAATTTCTCTAACACTACAATATCATATACTATTGCTTTCCATGTCATATGCATCGCATGGGTTAACT
>JANTPZ010001432.1:0-14742 GCA_025593235.1 Vachellia pachyceras | reverse complement strand
TAAATAGAATGGGTGATTAATTTTCATGAGTGAAGACAAATTTAAATAAATTGTATAAGTAAATAAATATAAATCAACATATAAGGGTAAAATGGTAAATTAATTATTAATTTCCCTTCCTTCCCCTCCTGAACCAAATAAAAGATCATTAAAAATCATTCCCCTTCCTTCCCCTCTAACTAAACCAAACGAGGTAACCTTATACCATTCCATCCCTTCCCATTCCCTCTTATCCATCCCTTCCCTTTCCCCTTCATCAAACCAAATATACCCCTAGGGGAAATTTCCAAGGAAGAAGACATTGTCAGAGCAGCAGCAGCCAGCAATTCTGCAAACAGAGAGAGAGAGAGAGGTAGGTGGGACAACAACAAGGCGCGTTTCATTCATAGATCATCATCAGTAAGTTTTTGCATTAAGTGTGCTTTGGTAACTCATAAATATGAATCTCTCTCTATCCTTCAGTTCTTAACCTGCGCCTTCAACCACGGAAGTATGAGCAATCGCTTGAAATTTTCTGTTTCCCTCCTTCCATGCTCTGTTCTCACCAGAGTTGGTAAAGGGGTTTTACCCTCGGGTTGAAGCCGGCCAATCCGCATGCTGGTAGATTGGGAGTTATCCAATTCAACCCTTCAGAATATTTTTAAATTTTTTTATTCATTATATTTTTTCAATTTAAACTTTAAATATCTTTTTTATTTTTTTCAATACCTAAAATGAAATAGTTCTTTTTACCCATTTAATTTATAAAAATACACAATAACTTGAATATAAAACATTTAATTTAAGTTTGAAACAATACAATTTAAACATATATAATACACTTCATAAGATTAAATTCAAATCAAATATAAACCTAAGTCAAATTATCAACAATCATTTAATATTAATGAGACTTGTATTATTATTAAAAGTTGTTCATATATTTTTTATTAGTCGATTTGAATTTTAAAAAAATAGTGGCATGGCGGGCTTACCTGCAACATTTACAGGTTAGGAGGCCTTTTTTTCTATCTCAACTACGAGTTGAACCCATATTACCAGTGTTAGTTCTCACCAGCTCATATTGAAATTTTTCTGTACTATAGTAGCATTTCATCCAAGTTTTTCACCTACTTCTCCTAACTTTTATATCCTATTTCAAAATTTTTAATATACTTGTTAGTGTGCCTGTTTAGTGTTTACCAAAACATTGAGAAATCTCATCTAAGTCAAAATAAAATTCCTCTTACATATTCATGTTATAGACTGTAAATTACGTTGAAAAAATAGTTTCTACCGCTAATCCAAATATATCTAATATTTTTTAATGCCTGACCAACATTTTGGGCTAGCACAAAAATTACTAGACATTAACACGGTGGCATTTTTACACCACTTTTTGTAATCTGTACATGATAGTGTCTGATGCACATACTTCATTGGTAGATTTGCTCTTTAACCCTTTTATTATCCATTTTCTTGTTGGACAAGGAAAAAAAAATCCCCTTTTATTGGCTTGATCGACCAACATGAAGCATGAAGTACGCTATATATATATATATATAATGTGATATATGATGAGAAATGAAGGCAGAGCATAAATGAGCACCAAGTTTGAAGCATGTTAAAAATGATAATCAGTCGTATTGTAATTGTGAGATATGGAGCCTATTTAACTTAACGCTTGTAGGGTCTAAACGTATTTTAAACAGTGTTTTTCTATAAAACAAGATGTTCTTCTTCACACATATACCTCAACTTATGTAAAAACGCTTCTTTACAGCAATCCCTAGCGGGCCCATACTTTTACTGGAAAACCAATGGTTGTGGGTAGAAAGAGTGTGTGCGCCATGGTTTTCAACATACTTTGAACTGTGAGAAGCAAGAATGGCAGAAAATACAGGAGCCCAGAATAATGGTGACTCGCTTCACAATCCCTGAAAAGAAACAAACAGTTTTGCCATCAGCATTCATCAAGCTACAAAGCCGCACAAGTTCATTACAACCTCAAACTATCCATGACTCTTGAGCGCATGCGCATTTCTTGTCCCAGTTCAAAAAGTGATGATTGCATGCGTGTCTAAAAATTTGTTAGGAGAAAGATTTTACAGAATTCGTGGTAAACATGTAAGAGAGATTTTACCTCGACTTACATGTAACATGATTTTAAATCACTTTCCAAACATGCACGTAAACATATGTTCTTGGGGCAATTTAATAATCCCTTCCATCCTTTTCTCATAAAGCTTCTGCGTGAATAATGGAGGAATGCAGAAGTAGAAGTATTTTTGTTTAACATTAGAGTTGTGTTTTATATAAAAGCTTTTAGAAAAAACTTCATAAAATTAAAACTATACACTAATCAAAAAAATGTAAAACATGGGATTAACAGCAGAAGCTGCCTTCCAATATGATTTGTAGTATATAGGTAAGTATGTAAAGGTTGGTTTGGATTAACAGTAGAAACTACTTTTTATAACATGATTTATTGTCTACAAAACATATGAGAACAGTTTAATATCAATTTATGTGAATATGATTTTATAATGGATTTATTTCTATTTTTATAACTTCAAGACATATACGGCATATAGAACAATGAAGTTTGAATATTGAGTAGGGAAAGGGTAATATTGGGATTTTGTTTCAAACTGGTATTGGAAGTTGAATATTTAACATTTTAATTTTTATTGATATGATTCCTGTAGTCACGAGATCTGACCAATCAAAAAAAGAGTTGCGTTTCGGCAGTCAAAATCCACGTGTCGAAAACCCTTGTGGACCCCACCACCTCTTCACGTGAATCGCCCATCCCCAGCCCATCATCCCTCCACGTGACGCCTGAATGGCTGAATCTTGGCGGGTTTCCTCCCCCCACCCAAACGACGTCGGATGCTACTCGTCCCGACATGCCCCAACCACCTCATGCACAAGCGTCTGCAGTATGCTCCTTTCAATTTCTTCCACTAACCCTTCTCGTTCTTCTTTACAATCGAATCCCTCTTTCATCATCTTCCCCAAATCCTCTTTTTCAATTAATGCATCAATGTCTTCCAGTACTTCACAATTTGCCTCCGGGAAGCTTCGTATTCTCTTAAACACTGCTTCCGCGATCGATTGGGGCGCCACCACATTACATCCATGGTAATTACTGTCTTGTTTTACCCATGGTTTTAGAATCTCCCCCAGAATTTCATCAACCAAATCAAACAGTAACTTCCGGTTGCAGCGGAGGCCTGGTTGAGTTTTTCTTTCTGCGACATTGCTGAAGGAGCAGACAGGGGAGATGGAGGTGGGGCAGTAGTACTGTTCTAGATGGTGAAAGATCGAAGGGTCCAAGGACACTCGATCTCTGGCATCTTCGTTTCCCTCAGTGGTACGGCTCAATATGTTTGTGACGTACTCAATCTCTGATTGTCCGCAAGCTCCGGCAATGGATGCACCGTTACATTTGTCGTCTTCTACGTCGTTGCCTTCTCGGGTGGCGAGTGTCCATTTCGCTTCTTGTTTGTACGTTTGGCGCGGACAACTAGATAACTGTGTGCAGCGGTTTGATCGTTGAACATCTGGTTCCTGTGGCTGTTTTCATTTATTATTTATTTATTCATTTTGGAGGGAGGTGAGAGAAACGCGAAATTTGAATGGTCAGAACGGTGTGGTAGTTCACTGTTTTTTACCATACAGGTAGTAAAAACCATACTGCAAAATGCAAATGGCTGAAGTTTACTGGTAGCAGCCAAAAAGTTCAAATTGAAATATCCAATTATCTGTACCTGTTTCTGAGGATTTTTGGTCTCTGGATGAGAAGGATCTGTCTTGACAGCGCGAAGATTTGGAATACTGGTGAGGTTGAGAAGATTGCTTGTTCTCTTGCTTTTACTCTTGGGGTTATTGGCTCTGGCGGGTGATGGACGCGGAGGACGAACGAAGGACTCCGCTTGCTTGTTTCTGATTGTATCTGATGTCTGACGGGGTTTTTTGAGCCTTGCACTAAACCTCTCATTGGCATCTTTCTTGCATTTTGGGACCAAGTTCTGGTTTTGCAGGTCCTGCTCTGCAAATGCTTGAGGCTTTGACTTAGTCAAAACTCTTGGATTCTGCAGTTGAGTGTTCATGGGTGGATGTGATGGTAGTTTTACCGGATGTGAATTTTGATCTTTTGGGTTCAGTGGCGATGGAGGTTTGGCGGTTTGCTTCTGCCTGGCTTCCATAAATCTGAGCCTTGGGGAAGCACTAGGTGGACTTGAGTTCCTTCCTGGACTGGATTCGTCTATTACTCTCAGTTGTCTCTTTGGAGATTTCTTGAGTCTGGTTTGGACAACAAGTTCCTCTTTTGATTGCTTTCTGTTTTTAAGAGTGTTGGTGATGTCAAGCCCGACTTTCCGGCTCACACTTTCCCTAACCTGTTTAACAATTTGCCTTGCATAGTGGCTTGGACTTCTGCAGCTTTGCTCTTCGAATTTCCTTTTTGAAAATGAAATCCTGGGGAGATTCAACTCCTCACCAAGACCCAGATTTTCTTTGTTGATTTGGAGAGATAGCCTATGATCAGCATCAGATCTTCTTGCAGAGGATATTCTAGGAGTCTCAGGCAGGGAACGAGAAGCTGCAATATCACTGTCTGTACTCTTTCTGGGTTTTGTTAGGAAGTTGTGCTTCTGTTTGTAACGGTGAAGGCGCGAATTCCCCCCCGTGTTTGGAGTAGATATACATGATGAAGAAGGAGGAGGAGGTTGAGCATCTGGAAGAAGGTCTAAACCCATCAATCTGGCGACCAAAGTTGGCGTTTTTGCACATGGAGAGTTGCTGATTTCTGATGAAAGGTCGCTCTCATTTCCTCCGTTGGCTCTTCTCGTTTTAATTTGCATCCTCTTCTGGAGTTCCAAAATCAACAAACTAGTCGATGAAGTGGGCAAAATTTCTATCATCGTGATTACTCACTTTGCAGCATAAATTACTCAAACAGAAAAAGGTTCGAATGGATGAACTTACTGGGATTTTTATATCTTCCTCTTTTGAGATAAAGGACATTGTACCATCCTCTGATTCCAAGCTATTTCTAGGTGCTTCAGCTCCTGAATAGTATAAAAAAACTATAAACCAGAACTCTAGAAAAGAAAAAATGGAGTTGAGAGCTGAGACCAACATAATTGAGGAGCACCTAGAAGAATACCTTTAGGAATGCTCTGGTCTTCTGGGTTGTCAGAGGGGAGCTTGAAAGAAGGTTGCTGCTGTTGAATGGGAAAGTGAAGAGGATGAAAATCAAATAACTGAAAGAAAGCACACATGCAGCCAGAAGGGTTCTGTGCATCTGCGTCTCCTCCTTCACCTCGCTTTGATGATCTTCCAGTCCAATACCATTCCTTTCCCATAATCGGTAGGCTTGGCTTGTTATGTCTGCTTCAAGATGATGACCTCTGATCTCCCCACCTTTTAGAAACAGGAAAGAAGATATGGCCTAGAAAGAGCAGTTTTATCAAACAAATGAGAAAAATCAGGATGAAAATGACAGAACCATATGCTCTCTTACATCATCTGAAGAGGAAGACAGGGGAATGCAGGAGGCTTTGGGATGAAAAGCTATGGAAGCTTTTGAGGGGTATATATTATGCAAGATAAAAGAAGCGAGAAAAGCGGATCCTTCGAAGCATAAAACGGTCACATTTGATGTAAGGAATTAAGTACAATAGAAAGTGGTGATGCAATCTGAGCGCTTTTCAAAAATTAAGAGAACCATGTCATCTCTCTCTCTCTCTCTCTCTCTCGCTCGCCATCCATCTTTCTATCTTTTTCGCACTCACGAAGGTTTTACCAGACCAAAGCGCTGCCCGGTTATTGGGAACGGGGATGGGTAAAGGAATTAAGTATTGAGGAAGATGACGGTATCCCTATCTCATGTTCTGTTACTCCACAAAAAGAATTATATATATACACAAAAAGAATTATAGCTTTAGAATTTAGATAGAGAGAGAGTCCCACTCCCTCCCTCCCTTTGCCCATACAACGATGTGATTCCCGCACCTTAGGGTTATTTAATGAAAGGTAATATTGGGGATCTGCAAAATCACTACGACCCATCTCTTTTTCAAAAAAACATCATGTAGACATACTTTTCAATGTTTTTTTTGGGAGCTAAATAAATCAGGTGTTGTCAACAGTACCAATCCGTAAAAGAATTAATAAAATGTCCTATCTCTTCAAACAATACCAGTACTGACATATTATTCATAAATAATAAGTCTGTCTAAGAATTTTGGTTTAGTTGCAAATATAGAGTTCGATTGCCTTCAGTCTACCATACTAAAATTTTCTCACAGAATTATGTCTCACCGAAATGGAAAGAGACGTAGAATGAATGTGAGTTATCTTTTTATGGCGAAGAATGCAAGTCAGGATGACTGTAGAGAACTATTGAATTTGATTATTGAATGGAGGGTGCTTTATTGTAGAAAAGTACCCACGAGTGAAATGATTGGCTTATTGCCTTGTTATACTAATTAACCATATCAGGTGGGCACAATGTATTAGTTTGGTGCTTTCTATGAGAGACAAAATAGAAACGCAGTCCTTTCTGTGCTAATTTGTATTCTGAAAGAGACCTTTGTTCATTTAGAGGTAACATAAATTTGGGTGTCACTTTCAAACTCTATTTTTGAAAATAAAGACTCGTTAGTTAATTCAACTTTTGTGTTACACACACATATATATAATTGTATGTCTGTTTGAAAGAATGGTTGGACTCCTCAAATACACGTTTAACAATATTTTTCTACAAATCAAGATAATCTTCTGTATATATTTACCTCGTAAACCGTAAAAATACTTCTCCACCGCTTTTTCAAATGGGCACAATTAGTTAATTGATATCTTCCATTCCAATGCATCCAGCTTTGCTTAGGTTGCCCGTAGTTGTAAACTTGGAGGACACTCCCATCATTATTAGCTACGGATAATCCTTAGATTGTGTCCTCTGATAATTTTTTTGCAACATGTATGCTATCTTCATTAATTTGAAAATGCCCTTGAACATCTGAATTTAAACTGTTGAATGGGAAGGAAATAGAATAATAAGCATTATGATAGCAGGAGCTCATTCATATGTGAAAAGGTTAACTTACATCTTCCACATGTAATATTTTTCAAGTATTATTTAATATTTAAACCAACATATATATGGTTCATCAATTATTATGAAGTAATTTTTTAATCTATTTTTTTTTTGTTTGGTCTCAACCAACAAGGATTCATATAAACTAATTATCGAAGCATTCATTTTACTTTTTGGTCTATTTTTCACATGTGCGGCTAAATCTTTCAATGTTACGGAGTCAACTGTTGGAAAAGTCAAGGTAGACTTTGTTTTCTTTCCTTAGCCTATGTGTTTTTGTTCAATTTAAAAAAAAAAAAAGAATAGTGTCTGTGAATTGTGTGATGTTACCTCAAAACAGCTCATGGATCAGCCGACAATAATCAATGGACCCCCTTATAAAAAAAATTCAGTGAATGGGAAGGGTGTGACCACCATGTGTTTTGCAGCTTCCCACTTCACTTCCTTTAATTAGGACTAATTAACAATTTATTTACTCCTGGCAATCATACATGAAAGGTCCACAACACACACACATTTATTATATAGTTTCGCACATATTTATTTCCACTATCGATGCTGCTGATTAAATGAGGTGTGGCTTTTAATTTCAAAATGCATGCTTCTTAATACTCGTTACAATTTTTTTTGTAAGTATTTTCAACTTCCCTCCAAAATGTTCACATTTGCTCATCTTCTCCTTTCACTCCTTTTCTCCCTTTATAATCTGCCCTTGTTACTAGTATATGCATGATCACACTTGAATAGAAATATTTGTTCGCAATCAGCCTTGATGACTTTCCATTAAAAGAACCTGCAAATTGCTTTATATATACAAGTGCTGACATTTTTTCTTTGTTGTTGTGTAGTCCTTAATAAGTAGTAAACATAGCTGACATATATGTGCTGTATTACATGATAATCAAGCTTTAATTTAAGTCAATGTTTAAGGTGCCTGATGCTTCCACTTATTACATATTATTGTTTAGTGAATTATTTAATATTTAATTCCTCTCATGGCTCAAGTCAATGTTCACCTAGTGTAGTCTGTAGATAGCATCACATGCTCTCTCTCTCTATCTTTACAGGCACGAATGTATGTTTTTTCTAAGAAAAAGTTTCAATTGGTAGGATCCAAAACGTTTAACCAAATACTAGTCTTAGGATATGCATGCAAATTTAAAGATACAGAACCTTTATAGAAATATTTGTGGATCACTCATTGACAATATCCTTATACTATTAATAGAATTTGAACTTATAACCTTATAAATAATGCAACTTGAGCAAGGCTCTATGTATATAATGTTAATCTATACCTTGCTTATCTTAATTCGCCTTCGTCAGGTGTTTTAATTTTATTTGATATTATTATGATATATCAAGGGCAACATTTTAAATTAGGGTTAAAAGTCATTTTTGTTCCGAAAGTTTTCATGAAGTGTCATTGTGTATGTTTGGGAAGAACTTCTTCCCAATAGTAACGTAAATTAAGACAAAATCATCTCGAAATCCACAAATTCTTTTTGGATTTCGTAAATTCTTCTTGAAATCTGTAAATCCCAAACATACCCATTGGGTACTTCAAAGCTTCTTTTGGATCAATGTCGCCTCGGAAGTGCTAAAAATGTAGCAATATCACTATACCTTTACAGACTATGATAAGTCAACCGTTAGTTGA
Source organism: Vachellia pachyceras (assembly GCA_025593235.1). Taxonomy (NCBI): domain Eukaryota; kingdom Viridiplantae; phylum Streptophyta; class Magnoliopsida; order Fabales; family Fabaceae; genus Vachellia; species Vachellia pachyceras. The sequence continues at coordinate 5,995 of JANTPZ010001432.1, read as the reverse complement.
TCACAGGTGATGATATCACTATTAGTAAAAGTAATTTTTACGCCCTATTTTTAACCCAATTGGCGCCCTTTTTCAGGGACGCGTATGTGAGGGGAGTAAAAAGTTAGGGCCTACGATGCCCTATATCATAAAAGGCGCCCTAGGCTAGACCTACGGCACCCTATATTGCAATAGGGCGTCGTAGATATATTTTTTTAAAAAAAAATTCTGTTCAATTTATATTTGCAATCCATAGGTATATTGCAATATTCTTCCTTTGACAAATAAATAATATATGTGCAGTTCGATTCGATACCTTTTCTAACCTGAAGAGAGGATAAATACAAGCACTCCACTAACTCAACTATAGCAGCAAAACTAAGCACACCCCACACTTGAGAAGAAAGAATTAATAAACAGACAGACACATCGATCATAATATCACACAATACCGTAACATTAATACACTATTTTATGGTTTGTCATGGCCTGGTTTCTCATCGACCATTTGCTCATTCTCTTGTATCATGTTCATAGGCATGTTCACTTGTTCTTGGAGCATGGCATTTTCCCTCTCAATTCTAACGCTTGCTCTTCTCTTCCAGAAGCTGCACTTGCAGGTGCTCCAGACATCTTGAATCCTCCTCCAATTGTTCGTTCAACCATCGATTTCCCAGTCCTGCAACCAAAAAAATATCAAAGTATCTCCCCAACACTTAACATATATGTTAAAAGCAATGAATGCAAAATATATATATATATATATACACATCTCAACAACGACGGGAGATGAGAGCGCTGCAACACTTAACGAAGATAGCACTCGATGGATAAAACGGTGTGAATAAAATGGCGTGAGATTTGAGTATGAATAGAGAGTGAGAGCTGAATGTGAGATCTAAGAGAGTGAGGAAGAGCTGAGTGAGGGCCGTCTCTTAAAAGAAGGAGATTTTTTAACAAAGTGAAACCATTTCAAATTTTGTGGCGGGGCTTTTTAGGCTCCCTGTATCTAAGATAGGGTGTAAGAGGCCTTTTACACCCTATCTTAGATATAGGGCACCTAAAGCGACCACCTTCATTTTTTACTCCATTTTTTAAAAAAATGACGCGAATTTCAGTAGTAAAAACTATACTCTGTAGTAGTGTGTGCTTCCCACTTGACCCCTAATATTCCACTTATTTTGCCACATCATAAAAAATAGATCAAAACGAAACAAGAAATACAAAATACCAAACACCACGTACCCTCTCTCTCCCTATGGAAATCGCAACAGTGGCTAAAAAACCAAAATCGATAACCACAAGGAGCATTAGTGGAGAAACTAAGTAGCTAAAACACCCTGATCTCCGACAACCTTAACCAATATTTGAAAAAGACAATCTTGAAGAAAATAGAGAGCACCGAGAATCAACAAAAATATCAACAGTAAGCAATTCACATAAACAAAAATATTAATTTCGACTTGTGTAAAAGTACTTCCTATCACATTTCTAAACGGACACATTCTATTAAATTTAAGTGACACTGTTACGTTTTCAGCATTTCCTAAAGGATGTTGATTTAAAATTTTTTTTGAATACTTTAAGAAAACTTTAAGAGTAAAACTGATTTTTGACCCTCTAAACGTTTAGATAATTTGAAAAGTGCAGTGTTGTGCGCATACAACTATCAGTCCCGTGAAAATTTGAAATTTGAAAAGCTGTAAGATTCTCCGCAGACGAAATGAATCTTATAATGTAAAAAAATCTAATGAACAGGGTCCAACATAGGAAAGTTCCATCTCCCAAATAATATAATTCAACAGAATAAATAATACCTTTTTCAAACTCATATTTATATATAGTTGAAAAAAGGAACATCTTATCCGTTATAAGATTATGGGAACAACATGACATATGCTAATGTGATAAATAATAATTATATATAAATGAGAGGAAGCCCAGATAAAAGTCATATTGGGAGCAAGAATCAGCAATTGCGCAAAACTTGGCAGATTCCTCTTACATTATTCCTGACCCATCTTACACTTGGCTCCTCCTTCTATGTCATCTCTTAGACAGAGAAAAAAACAATTCAACTCCTTCAAATTTTCAAAAGTGGCCCTCTTATATATAAACTACCATCACCCCATTAACTCTTTCAATTCCTTCTATGTCTGTGTTTTTAATATTATTATCAACTCTCGTTATGCTATATTTGTTCTGTTGTTGTCGCTTGTGACGTTTCTTAATTAACTTGTCTCAATTACCATCTTTAAATGAATGTCTTACTTTAATTGCTGATAGTTAGAAATTGAGATTGTTCACCTACTTTCTTAATTATTTGCGTCCAAATTTATTACATGCTCATCTAAAGGGATGAATATTGTGCTCATTTCTTTTCCAACTATTTGTATGATATACATGGTTACATTGACATATATCAGAGTTAAAATGCATTCAACAATCTAAAATAATTTTTGATGTAACGAGTAGCTTAGAGTATTGTTTCAGTAGCACTTAGTACATGAGTGTTGAATATAATCTAATTTTTATACTACTTCATATCTTTATTATAAAAATCAGTTGACTTTCTTGAAATATTAAAGAAACTAAATAAGTTACTTAATTTAACATATATTCTGAAATACTTACGTGTAACATTCGATTATATATAATTTTGTAAGTTAGGTTAACTATTTTAATATATATTTTTAAAATATTAATCAATATCATTAAGTTACGTTCAGATTATAAGTTAGGCAAATTTGTTTAAAAAATTATAAATATATCAGTAAATTAGTTTCTTTAATCTCTTCAAAAAAGTTAGTTAACTCTTATATTAAAGATCGAAGGTAGTATCCTGTTAGAAAATATAAAAATTTGGTGTGTAAAAAGAAGATGAGGCGAAATGAAATGATTGGTGAATGAGATAGACTAGAAAGGGAGAGTAAAAGAAAAGTAAAAAAAATTCCATGTTATGAAAGAGACGTTTAGTGGAATTTGAATGAATGAAGAAAAGGCGGAAGAGGCCAGAGAAGACAAAGGGCATCAAGCCATTTAAGCAATAGCCAGAAGGGGAAATTGACAACTCTCTCTCTCTCTCTCTCTCTCTCTCTCTCTCTCGTGTGTGTGTGTGTTTTCATAGGCAGGTAGGTAGGGTCGTCATGGCTGGGGGTAGACTGTGGGTAATTGCATCGTATATTTACACAAAAATGGCACAACGATTTTCATGGAGCATATGGGAAGCCTGAGAGTGTTGTCTGAAGAAATAATGTGAGTTGTCTTCAATTTTTACAGTGTCTTCAAAGCAACCATTATTGTTTTGTTGTTGTGTATGGCCAAGAAAGTGATCTGTACAGTACACTAACTGTGGATCCATTATTGCCTCTTCCTTCTATGTATGTGTCAATACCTTCTTGTGTTTCAGTATTTTACTATTTTTCACTTTCAACAAACACATCATCATAAACAACCTTCACACCAGTGGGGGCCACGCACCTACAAATTAACCCCATCCTCATTGTCCTAATTAAACCCTATTTTTATCTGCGGTTGATTAACATGTTGCTCCCTGTAATAATATCCACTTCCTCGGAAATTCAAGCATGATCTTAGCAACACCAATGTTATGATATCCCCACCAACTTAGGGCGTTATTTGAGTTTTCTGGTGATAGGGATTTTTCGGGTGTGTTAGCTTGTATTGATGAGGTGGTTAGCCACCAGGATAATGAGATGTTGATGGCCCAGGTATCTGCGGAGGAAATTCGCAAAGCAGTTTTCCAGATGGGAAGATCAAAGGCTCCTGGTCCGGATGGCTTCACAGGCGCCTTCTTTCAAGATTGTTGGGAGACGGTTGGTGACCAGGTTTGTGACATTATTAAGAAGTTTTTTAGGGAAGGGTTTCCTATTAATGATATCAATGAGACTGATATTGTGCTTATTCCTAAAACTGCTTGTCCGGAGTCTGTTGGGGATTATCGTCCTATTAGCCTATGTAATTTTTTGTATAAAATTTTCTCTAAAGTTTTGGCTAATAGACTTAAGAGGATTTTGGATAAGCTGATTGATGAGAGTCAACGTGCTTTTATTCCGGGAAGAATGATCCAGGATAATGTTATTGTGGTGCATGAAATCTTCCATCATATGAAAGGTAAGAGTAATGGGTCGTATGAGGTTGCTTTGAAGTTGGATATGAGTAAGGCCTATGATCGGGTGGAGTGGGATTTTCTGTATGCTACGTTGCTTAAGATGGGCTTTTGTCAAGATTGGGTGAATAGGGTTCTTTGGTGCATCAATTCTGTCAGTTCCTCTGTTATGTTCTCGGGGAAAAGGGGAGCTTCGTTTCACCCTAAAAGGGGTTTGAGGCAAGGTGACCCTTTATCCCCTTATTTGTTCATTTTGGTTAGTAATGTCCTGTCCAGATTGATTAGTAGAGGGGAAAGGAATGGGAATATTAAAGGAATTGTGGCAGCAAGAGGCTGCCCTGCTATCTCTCATAGCTTTTTTGCAGATGATGCCGTGTTATTTCTACAAGCAAATGTCGAGGTTTGCAGGAGGATGAAGGAAATTATTGAGGTGTATTGTAGGGCATCGGGTCAGTCTCTTAATTTGAGAAAATCATGTTTATATTTTTCTAAGAATTGTCCGGAGATTTTGAGAGAAGAGATTGGTCACATCTTTCAGATTCATGTGGTTGAGGTGCCTGGGAACTATTTAGGTCTTCCTATTATCTGGGGAAGGTCTAAGTCTAGATCGTTAAATTCGGTTTTGGATAGGGTGGAGAAGAGAATCCAAGGTTGGAATCACAATTTTCTTTCTGAGGCTGGTAGAGAGGTGCTGATCAAGGCGGTAGTTAACTCTATTCCAGTTTATCCTATGTCCTGTTTTCTTTTCCCAAAGAATATTTTGGAGCGTTTGGACAGGATTGTGGTGAATTTCTGGTGGAATAAGGGGGAAGAGGGAAGGAAGATCCATTGGGTGGCTAAGGAGAAGCTTAGACTTAGAAAGTTGGAAGGGGGTATGGGGTTCAAAGACTTTGAGGCGTTTAACTTGGCCTTATTAGCTAAAATTGGCTGGCGGTTGATGCAGAACCCAAATCAGGTTTGGGCCAGGTTGTTAAAGGCTAAATATTTTCCAAAGAATGGCTTTCTTCAAGCTAGGAAAGGGAGGCGAGCGTCATGGCTTTGGTCTAGTATTATTGAGGGTAGGAAGGTGTTGGACGGGAATATTATTGCTTCCATTGGGGATGGTAGGTGTACAAGAGTGTGGGATGACCCTTGGATTGGGATGCTTCCAGGGAATAGGCTGCTTTCGCACTGTCCTTGGGAAGAGTGGAAGGATTTGAGAGTGGCTGATCTGAGGGATGGAGAAGGATGGGATCTGTCTTTGTTGGAGGGATGGATTTCAGATAGGGAGAGGGATGCCATTTTAAAGATTGTGTTAGCCCCTTCGGGGAGGAGTGATAGGTGGCTTTGGACTGGGGGTAAGAGAAGCTGTTATGTAGTTAAGGAGGGGTACGAGTTGGCGAAGGAGAAGGTGCTGAAGAGATATGAAAATGTGGCTTCCTCTTCCAATAACGCTCATAGGAATCTGTGGAGAGTTATTTGGAAGTTAAGGGTGCCTTCTAAGATTAAAAATTTCTTGTGGAGATTTTTGTATAATGCTCTTCCAACTAGGCATAATTTGCTTTTGAGAAAGTGTTGTAATGAGAGTCTGTGCATGATTTGTGATAGGAGTATTGAGGATATTAATCATGTTTTTCTTGGGTGCCAGTGGACGAGGGCTGCATGGTTTGGCTGTAGTTTGTCCTTGAATGTGGGCTCTTTGTTGGGGAAAGATGTAAAGGAGTGGGTTTCAAATTGTCTTTGTAATGATGGTCTCTCTAGTTGGCATAAGGCTGAGCTCGTAGGGATGTTGTGGCAAATTTGGAAGGATAGAAATGGGTGTTTATTTAATAGCAAGTTTCCTAATCCTTTGTTTGTTTGTGAGCAGGCTTCATATCTGTTGAAGGAGTTTTGGGAGGCAAATGGGTG
>JANTPZ010001431.1:0-20335 GCA_025593235.1 Vachellia pachyceras | reverse complement strand
ACATTTCAAAGAACTTGATGATGATGCATGCTCTTCAAAAAATGTAGACATACCTGATAGTCATGCCACAAACTACAGCATCAGTGTTGATGTTTTTTTCTGCAACAAACTACACACATAGAACAGATAGTCATGCCACAACTCAAAAAATCATATGAATCATGAATTTGTTGTTTGTTCTAGACACAAATCATTGAATACATCCTCACATTTCTAGACTGTATATCAGATAAAATAGGTATGCATTAACATCATTCCCCTCCTTTTGGCGTATACCTCAAGGCTTAGGCCAATACCTCACAACAGAAGCAGTGCTTTCATTATCAACAGTTCATTTCAATAAATTTACCTTTCTTGCCTAATTAACCTGTCCCAGGCAGAAAATTGCTAGTTCTACAAAGGCCAATTTTTGACTCAAGACTACCTACATCAACCAATTGTCAATAACAACACGTAAGCAACAGACCATTTACTATATGCTCTCAACCTAATAAATTTAACAAATAGCGCCAGAACACTCAGATAGGCCCTCCTTTGTTTCTTGCAATAACCAAAGATAGGCCCTCCTTTGTTTCTTGTATCTTGTTGATCACTAAGATTGGTTTACTCCTGTTTTATATCTTCTCTTTACATCTATGTACCAGGTGGAATCTGGAAGCCCAGAATACTCTGCCGCCTAACATGCTCTGGGATGAGCTTACTGATCAATTCAGGTGATGCTTCGGACAGCTACAGTCAAAACATTTCATTAAAGTCAAGGCTGCTATGGTTTTAGTAACAAGAAACATTTCAAACATCAGAGAGAGTCATTTACCACCATGATTAAATACACAAGAATCATTCTCAGGTGAAATTGGCATAGATTATTGCATTTAGCACAAGTTTAAATATCAAGAATTGTTATCCAATTCCCTCGTCAATACATATTATATAGTACACGCAGAAAATATGACAGTCATAAAGACCAATTGTGTGTGTATAATATGCAATTGTCTTTTCAAATAACAACAACAATAATCTGCAGTTGAATAACTCAATCTGATACATACTTCCTGTTGAAAGTTGAAAAGTGGGGGCAAAGGGCGGCCATTAGGTAGTATGGCATTAGGTTCACGAAGCTCATTCAAAGGCTTCGTTGGTACTAACTGGATGATACAGAAACTATGATCTGAACTGAAATGGGTTGTCTGTTGCAGGAGCACATACCATAGGTTTCTCTCACTGCAGTCAATTCTCTAGGCACATTTACAGATTCAGAAGCAAGAACAGAATTGATCCAACACTTGATTTGGGTTATGCAAAACAGCTCAAGAACATGTGTCCAACAAATGTAGACCCCAAAATTGCCGTCAGCTTGGACCCCGTTACGCCTTTGATATTTGATAATCAGTATTTCAAGAATCTTGAGCAAGGCAAAGGACTCTTAACATCTGACCAAACTTTGTTTACTGATACAAAATCAAGGGAGTTGGTTAAATTGTTTGCATCCAATAACTCAGCCTTTGAACGGGCTTTTGTAACTGCCATGACAAAACTAGGATGGGTTGGGGTCAAAACTGGAAACCAGGGTGCGCACATGCTTCCAGCTAAAATAGAAAACCATTGAATAAGTGAGAATAAAGCCAGCTATATTTGGGGGGGGGTGTTACAGCAGAAGATTTAACTGGAATAGCGAATGAAAATGCCAAGCTAAACCATCCACAAGAATGACATCGCCGAAACCCAACCAGGCAAGAAGAAAAGCGCTTTCATTCTTACGCACCTCCTTCACTTTAGCCTCATTTATTTCCGATACAAACGCTGGCTTGTCAACAGGAGAGCAAAAATAAAAGGACAAATATTCCTCTGACATGAGAATGAACATTTCCCTTGGTTTTGTAAGCCAAATCTGGCATGAGAAAATCAATACCATGGAACCGCGCCCACTATCCACTTATCACGATTAAGCCACGATCCGCTCGCATCCATTTAGCGCTAGCGAACATCATCTTCTCGTCCTCCACTATTGCCAAAATACGCAACGAATCGTAAATCAACCTGGTCCTTCTAGTAATGTCATGAAAATTTAAAGATCACTTACCCTCACCAGCTCCTTCACCCGCGGGGTCCGTCACGGAGTAACGATGGCCGGATGAACCTGCTTTTCCTATGAGAGTGAGTTGAAATGGTACAAGAGATTCCATGGCTTGACCGGGCAAGATGAAAGTGTTTAGGGTTTAAGACATGAGAGTGAGCTGAAATTTTAGAGAGAAGGGCATAGACTCCATGACATTGAGAAATTTTCCAGATTCTGGCGCCATTTCATTCCCTCGCTTTGGGATAGACTCAACCTGGTGTAAAGTTTGCTCAAAGTTTTGAACTGACTTTACTTTTAAATCTGCCCGCTTTGAGAAATTCTGGCGCCAATTCATTTCCAGATTATCCGCAGGTAATTTTTTTATTTTTTTAAAATTAAAAATTACCTGCAGATTTTAAAATCCACAGGTAATTTTATCTACGTGAAAAAATCTGCAGGTAATATTTTTAATTTTTTAAAAAAATTTAATATTTCTTGTGGATTTTTAATTCCGCAGGAAAAATACCTGTGGATTTTTTTCCGGAGGTAATTACCTGCGGATTTTAAATCCGTAGATATTTTTCCTGCAAGAAAAATCCGTAGGTATATTATAATTTTTTACTAGTGATATATTGATGTGGCAAAATTGAGATTGATGTCTATTTATGAATGTGGGAAAATTGGATGTGGCTTATTTTGTAAATGATGGATTTTGTCATTCAACGGTTGTTTCGTAAATATATATGCGCACATGCAAAAATTGATCTCTGGATCATTTTATTCTTGATTTTGATGCATATGATATGGGGAAATTGAGATTGGTGCCAATTTAAAAATGTGAAAAAATTGATATTGATACCTATATACGTGTGGAAAAGTTGAGATTGTTGCTTATACGTGGATGTGGGGAAAATCGAATATGTGAGATAGTTTTTTGTCATTGAACAACTATTTTTGAAATATCTATATGTGCACATGCAAAAATTGATGACCTCTACAGATTGATTTTGATGCCTATTTATGCAAATGGGGAAATTGATATTGGTGCAATTTAATAATGTGGGAAAATTGAGATTTATGCCTATTACGGATGTTAAAAAATTGAGATCGATGCCTATTTACGAATGTGGGAAAGTTGAATATGTGGCTTATCTTGGAAAGGATAGTTTTTTTGTCATTGAACAGTTGTTTAAATATATATATATATATGCGAACTTGCAAAAATTGATTATCTCTGTATTATTTGATGCTTCATTTTGATACTTATTTATGTAAATGAGGAATTGAGATTGGTGAAATTTAATAATGCAGGAAAATTTAGACTGATATACTTATTTGGAAAATTTTAGACTGATGTCTATTTACTATTTCAGTGGAAGAATGATCTCACTGTGATGTATATTATAGAGAAAATTGAGTACAATTTATAGGAGTACAAGGATCAATCAAAGAGCATAATATCAACTTATACAATCAATAGCATTAATGAGGATTATTCTGTCCTAATACTAGGCATGATTCTAGGAAGTAAATCCTAATTCAAATTTGATTTATTTCCAACACTCCCCCTCAAGTTATAGAATATATGTCTATCATTCCTAACTTACTTCGAAGTCTTTTAAATTTGATTCGAGGAAGAGATTTGTCTTGATGTCTGCAATTTGATTTGCTGATCGTATATAATCCAATCTGATGATGCCACCTTCAACTTTTTCCTTGATGAAGTATCTATCAATTTCAACATGTTTCATTCGATCATGATAGACTGGATTATTGGTCATGTCTATGCTAGCTTTGTTGTCATACTATAGGTCCAGGGGGCCTTCGTATGGAATTCTTAGCTCCTTTAGAAGTCTGATTAGCCAGATTCCTTCACATATCCCAAGAGCCACGGCTTTTAATTCGACTTCAGCACTGCTTCTAGATACCATGGTCTATTTCTTGCTTTGCTAGATGACAAGATTGCCCCAAACATAAATGCAATAACCAGTTATCGATCTTCAATTATCCACAGATCTAGCATGATATGCATCAGTATAGATCTCTATATTTCTTAAACTTACCTTCTCAAAGTAGATTCCTCTTCCAGGATTAAGCTTGAGGTAGCTTAAGATTCTATAAACAACAATTATATGTTCTTCCTGAGGCTGGTGTATGAACTGACTGACCACTATGACTGCATGGCTTATGTCTGGCCGGGTGTGAGTTAAGTATATCGTTTGCCCACCAATCGTCTATACCTCTCAGAATCTACAAGTACACCTTCCACTTTGACTTCAAGGTTGCATGATTCTTCAATTGGAGTCTCATCTGGTTTCACTCTGAGCATCCATGTTTCTTGAAGTAAATCAAGCGTATACTTCTGTTGCGACACGATCCTTTTCCTGGTCCTTGCTACTTCCATGCCAAGGAAGTACCTTATTTGTCTTAGGTCCTTGACCTAAAATTCCTTTACAAAGGCATTCTTGAGTCGGGTGCTAGATGACTCATCATTCTCAGTTATGACTATATCATCCATATACACGATCATAATAATTATCTTATCATCATCGTGCTTGATGAATAGTGTATGATCTGCCTGCCCTTGAGCATAGCTAAACTTCTTCACTGTTTTGGCAAATCTGTCAAACCACGCTCGGGGAGACTGCTTCAAGCTGTATAAGGATTTATGCAGTTTGCAGACAGAATTCTGTGGAGCTATTACCTGGAACTTCCATGTACACTTCCTCCTCTAAATCTCCAACTAATATATAGGTTAGACGAGGTTGGCAGCTATAGACAAGAAAGCTTTGATGGTGTTAAACTTCGCCACTGGTGCAAAGGTCTCTTGGCAATCAATGCCTTGTGTCTGAGTGTACCCTTTTGCAACTAGCCATGACTTATATTTGTTTATGCTTCCATCTGGATTAAATTTTAGAGTGAAGATCCATCTGTATCCTACTGGTTTCTTGCCCTTAGAAAGCATGGTGATCTCCCATGTTTTATTCTCCTTCAAGGCTTTCAACTCTTCTTTCGCTGCTTGTTACCAGTTAGGATTAATAATGACTTGTTGGAATGTATCTGACATTTTGATTTGTGTACTATTCACAACAAAGCTCTACATTTTAATAGATAAATTGCCATATGAGACAAACATTTGAATAGGATGCTGAATACAAGATCTTACCCCCTTTTTAAGTGCAATAGGCCAGCCCTATTCCTCAGAATTTGACGTCAAGTTAAAGTCATAGTGTTGCCTTGGAATGTTCAGAACTCTATTGTCTCTTCCTTCTTCCTAATCTTATGATGTCATCTCATTGGGACTAAGTTGTCTAGCTACCCCAGTGTCAATCTCAGCATTGGTTTCAATAGTTTGGATTGTGTTTGGAGAAGCTGGTTCCACAGTTTGGGTTGTGTTTGGAGAAGTTGGGATTGCAGGTTCAGGTATGTTTGTTAGTATAGATATATATGGGATTTCAAGTTCTATATGATTTTCGGGATGGTTTGTTAATAAGGGTATGTTTTGAATTTCAGATATTATGGGATGTTTATGTGTCGCATTTGTGTATAACCATAATGGGGGAAATTAAATGCTAAGGCCGACAAATGTATCTTCTAGGGATGATTCCCTAAGGTTTGACTTAGTCAAAAGTTACCTTTGACCGGGTGATGGTAAAGGCTATAATCGGGCTTAGGAGTCTTTCATGTGGAGAAATGTGAGTGATCAAGATGAGATTTGTCCCTCACATTAGTAGAGAGATATTACTGGCCCCTCGATGAGTGAGTCTGAGAAATGTATGGGCATTCTGTAACGAAAAGGTGTTTTCATTTCTTTGATCAAACTACTCAGGGATCGAGAAAGTAATGATCAAGAGGAGGATGACGTCATCCATGCTTCATCATTGACTGAGATATCGTGTGACAAAAGGAATGTGATGTGATTGTATGAAAGGTTATATCGTATGAATGATCCTCATGTGATTTGGTAGATCTATAAGGGATTTGAAAATTTTAAAAATTCTGCTGTGTGTACGTACGTTCTAATCCAGCACTACAATGTATCATTTTTTGCCATTCCAAGGGTAGACCCGATAGGTTCATCTCTATCGCACTAGCCCGAGTCTTTGGTCCTTCGGTAGTGGCGTTTGTTAGGTTGCTAGTTGTGTCATGATTGACTTTTGGGTTTTGTCGTTCAATAGTTAGATGCTCTCCTATAGCTCATCAGGAATCAAAGTTCCTTGCATTTACTCCCAACAAGGCAGAAGGGTTAGATAAAGGAAAGGGGGACATTTTGTTAGTTGCTTGGATAGTCAGAGGGACAAAAATTTCAAGCATCCCCTAAGGTTGATTTAACAAGCTATCAATGCTGGTTGAATTGTTGGCTGAGGGTTGGGTGTGTTTTGAGTAGTAAACAGAGCACTTTGCTTTTTGAGGGTCAAATTCTCGAACTCCAATCATTGCAATGGCTCCTGACCTTTTTACAATATGAGCAAATGGAATGGAACGAGATAGTTAAATGACTTGAGCTATTAATATTTGTAAGCCTTTTTTAATATACATATTTTGGAGGTTTTTTTTATTTAAATGGGTTAACACTGACGGCATGAGGTTACAACGGCATAATCGAATATGGAAGATACTATACTACTAGGCTGTAAGGCCTTGGGTATTTTTTGGATGTTTTTAGAGGGTGATTTTAAACCTTATGAATAGGGGGAAAATTGATGTGATATTATTGGACATGGATATCTCATAAAAGAATGTACACCTCTTATCTCTTAACTTTGTATGAGGTTTCATATTAGTCCCATATTTTTATAAGATTTTTTTTCAGTCATATAATGCTAGTGTTGTTAACTAAAAAAAATTTAATGTTAAAATTTTAAATGTTGAAAATGTATCATTCAATTTAATTATCAAAATAACTTTGATTGTTAAAAATCAACATTTCATATTAATAGTGTTAATATTAGATAACTTAGAGAATATTTCATGAAATTAAGGAATTAAACAAAAGATTAATGGTATATTCTCACCCAAAAAACGAAACCTCAAACACCTTTTTTTAATAAAATTGAAGGATTTATGGCGTACCTATAGTTTGGTTGAGTATATACTTCCACAGATACCCACGCGGAATTTGGATCAAAGGTGGATCTAGATTTGAGACACAGCGAATGCACCAAAGAAAGAGAGAAGAGGATCACAGAGGAGAAGAGGAATTTTTGTAGAGAAGGGACGGGGGGAAAATTTTTCCCGTGCGCTCTCTCCCGTCAGTTTTTGGGAACTACTTCCCTATGTTATAACTTCCTGACTTAACTGTTCCCACACAAAAGCATTTCAAAATCAAACTTTTGGGGAAAATCATCACTTTGTTCCCACATATTCTCTCATTCATACTTTTGCCCCAAAATGGGTTTTGGGCTAATCCAGTAAGGGTGGCTCATATTCCAACATCTCCCACTCACACTTGGTGGATTAGGAATTATGGACCTTGTCCTTCTCTCTTTTTCCTTTTCATGCTAGGTGCTTTGCCGTAACCGCATGAGCATGACGTCTTTTAGATGTTTGTATTAGAAATCCCTTTCACAGGACCAGCATAAGACAATCTTTCTTCGTGTAGCTTGAATTTGGTTATTATGCCTCATATGTCCTAGATTTAACCAAAAATACACTTTCACTTGATGAATCTAATCCCTCTCAAGTTAGCATAAGACTTAGATCATCTTTCTCATATGTGTGGTATCCACACTTATGAAATCACAAAGTTGATATCATAAGGGACATGTCACAGACACTAGCATAGTTGTGCATTTTCCAGGTAATCTTTCTTTCCCCCATATATCACTTTGATATACATCAATCGCTTTCCTAACATAGTACCTTGTATTGCATCCATCATGATAGTAGGATGTACGTTAAAGTAGCAGTCATTGAGATATACCTCCATGATAATGTCAAAGTCAACGGACATAAATAAAAATATTAATTTCTTGGGACTCACACAGCAATGAAGCAATGATCCATTCACTTGCTTCCCTTTTGCGGTTCTATAACACATGTGGTATGAATCACATGCTACGGTATTTCTCTTATACTATAAGAGCGTACGTCGTTTTTGAAACATTCTGTCAACACCGTACAGACTTTTAGTCTAGATGTTCCCAATATCTAAACCCAAATTCTTCTTCCTCTCATATCTCATGTGACTTCAGTATTAAAGAATTTGTTGTCTGGTAACAGGCATCGTGGGAGCGGATCCCCATGATTCGATCCATGTTTTATACGTATACATTGGATCTCATCTCGACATGCTACAATATTGCCAAGGTGACATAATTTGTATTTCTTCTCTACCATATCAGCATTCCTGCTGCCTTACTGGTGAATACAAATGTTTCATCTTTGCATACTCCTCCTGAGTATCAAAGGCGATAGCTCGTGTGAGAGAGAGCCTACCTCACCTGCCTGTACGACATACTACACATTGTATGCTTATACACAGACGCATGAATTTAATCACAAATTCAATATACAGTGTCTGTAATTTTACATTTTGCGCATGTCAATGGCCCTTACATGTTTATCGAACATTTCTTTGGCTATTAGTTTTGTCAGGGGATTTGGGATCATACTCTTGGTCGAAATGTGTTGTACATTTATCACTTTCTGTGCTACATGATATCTCACAAAGTTATACTTAATATCAAAATGCTTAGTCTTGCTATGATATTTAGGGTCTTTTGTGCAGGCTATGGCTGCAGTATTGTCACAATATATTAACACAGAATTTGCACTCTCATTTCCAAATCCAAGGTGTTCAATAAATCTTTTTAGCCATATAGCCTCTTGCACTGTCGCAGTGCAAGCCACAAACTCAGCTTGCATTGAATGCAGGGCTATGCATGTCTGCTTATTGCCACTCTAACTTATGATGCCATTATTTAGCAAGAAGGTATAACCTAAAGTTGACCTTCGTTCAACTTCATCTCCTCCTACATCAGCATCGAAGTATCCAAGGAGTCGTAGATCGCTTCCTCGTTAAGTCAGTGCATAATTCGTTGTGCCCTTTAAGTATAACAGTATCCTTTTAACAGCTTTTCAATATTGTTTGCCAGGATTTGGTTGGAATCTACTCACTAGTCCAACTGTGAAGCAAATATCTGGCCTTGTACACATCATTGCATACATTAGACTTTCAAAGGCACTAGCATAAGGAACTCTTTCCATTCCTTTCTTAGTGACTCAGTCTTGGGACATATTTCAAGATTCAGGCTAACTCTAGTAGCTACTGGGGTGTCTAAGGGATTGTAGTCACTCATGTTGAATTGCTCAAGAATCTTCTTAATATAATTCTCTTGTGAAAGAGTTAGAACTCTCTTTGAGCGATCCCTTTGGATTTTAACTCCAAGTATGTACTCTGCTTCTCCCATGTTTTTCATCTCAAAATTCGATGACAGTTATTCTTTAATGGCTAAGATCGAATTTAGGCTATTTCCGGCTGATAGTATATCGTCTATATATAATGACAATATCACAAAGTTATCATCAAATCGCTTAACGTAGACATCGTGGTCTTCTTCAATCATTTTAAAATCATATGAGGTTATTGCCTTATGAAACCTCAAGTACCACTGTCTGGATGATTGTTTCAATCCATAAATGGACCTTCTGAGCTTACAAACTTTGCTCTTTGAACCTTTCTTTACGAAACCTAATGGTTGTTCCAGATAGATTTCTTCATCCAAGTCTCCGTTTAGAAATGCAGTTTTCACATCCATTTGATATAACTCCAGATCTAAATTATTTACTATTGCCAGAATCAATCTTATGGAATTAAAGTGTACAACAGGTGAGAAGGTGTCCTCGTAATCGATACCTTCCTGTTGTGTATACCCCTTCGATACCAGATGTGCCTTGTACTTGTCAATTGATCCATCCACTTTTCTTTTTATTTTGAGAACCCACTTGTTCTCAATGGTCTTTTGACCTTTTGGTAGATCAACAAGTTCCCAGACTTGATTCTTTTTCTTGGAATCAATCTCTTTTTCCATTGCTTTCTTCCATTCATCCTTGGCAGGGCACGACAAGGCTTCTTGTATAGAACGTGTCTCTTCATCTTCATTCGGAGTGACCATGAGTGCTTCCCCCTCTATTGGGAAGCGCCTCTTGGGTATATTTCCCCTGTCACTCCTTCTTGTAGAAACCTTTTGTCTCTTTCATTTCTCTTATCTCGGTCTTTATAAAGGCCTTTCTGAGCCTTCTGAACTCCTACTCAAATCGATATATTGAGACGATTGGGGATCATTAGATCGATCTGCACTACCTTAATTTTGTGTCTCATCAAGAGATACTGTTCGATCTATCTCTCCTCTGTCAGGAAATTCACTTTCCATAAATACGGCGTCCCTTTATTCAATTTCAGTTACAGTTCCATCTTCGTTTTCACCCATGAAAACGTATCATTTTGATTCTTTTGAGTATATTAAAAAGATACATAACTCATAGGGTGTTGAAGTAACTACTTTTAAGAGTACACGGTTAAGTATAAAGGCTATTGTTAATAAAGCATCACCCAATACGAAATTGGCAGGTTTGCTTGAGCCATCATCAACCTAACCATGTCTAGAAGAATTCTATTTCTTCTTTCAGACACTCCATTCTGTTGTGGAGTGTCAGGGATAGTTAGTTGCCTAATTATCCCTTTTTCTTCACAGAGCTCTTTAAACTGACAGGATAAGTATTCATGACCTCGATCAGTACGTAATGCTTTAATTTTGCATTCCATTTTATTCTCCATTTCATTCATGTATTGTCTAAAACACTCTAGTGCTTTAGAATTATGTGAGATCAAACAGACGTGACCATATCATGAAAAGTCATCAGTAAAGATAATAAAGTACCAAGCTCCATGCCTAGCCCTCACACTCATGGGACTGCATATATCATAATGGACCAAATCTAATGGATTTTCAACTCTAGTTCCTGTACCAAAAGGTTTTCTAGTTGCCTTGCCAGCTAAACAACTTTCACACAAGGCCATTTCCATATTTGGAATTACACCTAGTAAACCTTCTTTTGCTAGTCTAATCATTTGATTCTGATTTATGTGACATAGTCTAGCATGCAGATATTCATGCCAACTATTACATTGGAGAAACTAACAAAATAGTCATGTAAGTTGAAATCACCAATAACATCCATAACAAAGAACTTTTTTTCTTGAGAGGAAAGCTAGACCGTCAAAAGTCTCATTGCTAAAAATGTCAGCACCTTTTTCCATGAAAGTTCACATCAAACCGTCGGATGTTCAGTTATGAAGCACATCATATAAGATTCAGGTCTTTCCACCACGCAGAGATAATATGCATGTGCCTATGTTGTTAACCTCGATCTTTGCGTTATTGCCAACATAAAGCCATTCGCATTGATGCGGCAACTGACAGTAATCCATGAAGGATCTTGATCCTTCATTACATGGTTTGTTGAGCCTGAGTCTTTCCACGGTCATTTCGCTCAGGGCAGTCCCTCGCGATTTGACCCATCTTTTGGCAGGCATAGCTTTTGACCTTATTCAAGTCAACTTTCTTCATGCCGCCTTTAGTTCTCTTCTTCTTAAATTGCTTTCTGCCCCTTTCAATATTAGGAACATCCTTCGTCCTTTTTCCACGAAATTTCTTACCCTTCTTAAAATCAGGCTTGACATTGGAAAGGCCTACATCCCGGTGTAATAGGCATGCCCAGAAGTCTTAAATGCCTCCAGGCTTTCATATCAAGCTCAAGGTGCTTTATAACATCATCAAAAATGATGATGTAATCGTTATGGGTTAAGTTGACATTTACATGTTCCCAACTATGGGGAAGTGATCTGATTACAGCCTACACTTGCTACTCATCAGTCAGTGTATGTCCAGCTTCCTGGAGCTCTCTTATCATGTTTGACATGTCTCGGAGATGCTGCTTCATGGTCATATTACCTCGAAACATATACATGTCAAACTTGATCATCAGCCTCCTAAGTTTGGTAGTTGACGTTCCACCAAACTTATCTCTGATAGCTGCCCACATGGCATGGCAATTGGGTGTTTTTCATACTGACACATTAGGTCATTTTTATTGTGCTCAATAGGGTGACTCTTGCAATGCTATTCTTCTTTTTCCATGCCTGGTATAACTTCAAGTTCCTCTTATGATGGGTGTAGTCCCAGCTTCAGGTTCCACCAAAATGGTGGTCAATGGCTCAAAGGTCTCCTGATCCTCCAATATATACTGCATCTTACGGTGCCAAATATCCGAGTTGTCACCATTCAACTTATCCCCTTTATTCAATTCGACAATTATGCTTTTTATTGCCATTTTCTAGTCTGAGGTGACAGGGTATTTTATCAACAAATGTTTTCTCGTATAGCTAAGTTTTCAGCGATTATGTAACACATCACAGTATACAATGTCTTCTACTTATATTATTCTTGACAAGAAGATAATTTGATCGCTAGATCTGCGATCAGGAGAATACGTTTGTACCTCCCATCGCACAAACACTAGTAACTACATTATTTTCTTTCAAGAATTTTATATAAGTACTTCTCGAATCGTCAAATTTTAGAAATCTCATTTTCTAAAAGCTCCCACTTATCAAAAGTGTAATAAGGTGACATATTATGTGAACAACAATAACGATTTCACAACAATTCACATAAACTAAACATGTCACATTTCACAATGTATTTAGTCATAACCATACACCAAGTCATGTTCTAAACACATTAACAAAACATAGAGGGTAAACACATAAATCTAAGCACAATACGTCTTTAGATATTTGCAATACAGTAATCGACTATTTATTTCCTCAGTCTTTTAAAATATTGGCTTTTGTTCAGCATAAATCTCATTGTTTTCTTTACTACAATAACTCACATGGTTGATAATGTGAATGTGCATGCAGCTCTAACTGTTGCACGATACTTCATCATGACATTCACATAGAATTCTGTAGTTTCATTATCAGTTATGCTGTTGACATAGTTCGCAATGATGCCATATATGACGTTTTTTATGTTTTTAACTATGGCTGTTCTCATTGCATGCCACAGCGGGGGAGAAAGGTTGATCAACCTCTTGATCACAGTCTTGAGGTTTTGAATTGAATGAGAACGAGTACTTAGGACCTGAGTCGGAGTAGACTTCTTGAGGTTCCACTGGACCTCCCTCAAGGTTTTGATCAGGATCCTTTTATGGATCCTCCTCGGGGTCTTCTTCAAAGCCCTCTATAAACAGTTCCTCCTCAAAATCCTCTTCAAATTCTTGCTGAGAATCCTCGTTTAGAACATGCTCATCCACATATTCAATGTACACGTGTCTCATTTGGAGGTCATACGCTCCTGCACGCACCTCGAGAAGATTAAATCCTGAAAAATTCAAAAAATTGGACAATACCCACTCTCGGGTTGTGGCGCGTGCCGTGAACATGCCGCCTTGGAGCCTCCGAATCATGACACGCGCCATCGTGTCGGACTCCACGCGCTGCCAGGTGTCTAATGATGTGGTCCACGTGCCATGTGGCATTCATGTTCCTCTCTTTTACATAAACTTTGAATATTTTATGTTTTTTTTTCTTTCACTTGGTTATTCTAGCTTAGTTGGTAAGGCGCGACTGTCTCTCGCACTGGTCGTGGGTTTGAATCCGCTAAGGATCTCATGCCTTTTTTTTTGTATTGGGCCACTTCGGCCCAATAGATTTTTTTATTTTTTCGGATTGGGCCTCTCGTGGCCCAATCCTAATTGTTTTTTTGTTTGTAATTTTTATTTATTTCTGAATTGGGCCTGATCTGGCCCAATCCTCAAGTGCCTTTTTTATATATATATATATTTTAGGTTTTGTTTCATCTTCACAAGTGCCTCTAGCCCAGATGGTAAGTCGTCTACTCCCTTTCCATGGTCGCGGGTTTGAATCCATGTAAGCGCTCATGCGTGTTTTATTTTGTGCAAGTGAAACGCACCGTTTTATAGGCCAACGGAACGACGTCATTTCCTGGGCAAGGGGCAAGCGCTAAAGGGCGCCAAAACGGCGTCATTTGGTTCTTCTCCCAGGCTGGTCAGTTGACCAACCTGACCCGTCCGCGTTCAAGACCTGGTTCGCGCGCCGCTTTGTTCATCGTCCCTGACCTCCGTCGGGTCAGGCCCTTTGTGTCTTCACCGTCCGACATCTGTTTTTCACGTTCTTGGTGTCTATTTTTTTCATTTCGACGAGCTCTATGCAATGGGAGTATATTTGAGGTATGTGTCTTTCTCTTTTTCTGGAAAAACGCGACGGAATTTGTAACTTGTTTTTCCTCTGTAACTCCGTCGTCTGGTGTTCGTTTTTCACGTTCTTGGTCTCCACGTTCTAGTCTTGAAGAGCTCTACACTATGGATATGTTTCTAAGCCTAAATATGTCGTTTTTAGAGGACCCAGATTTGGATCTCCATTATTGGCTTCATTTTCCCGTTTCGTTTTTCATTTTCATTGTTTCGGGTTAAAGGCATATGATTTCAGATTACATGTATCTAGAAAATCACAAACATGCTTGAAATCTGAATGAAAAATGAAACGGCATGCTATACAAGAAAGCAAGAAATATACATACGTGTTACATCTCAATGAACATGCTTACGGAAATTTATGAACAGTGAGTAAAATTGCCTCAGGAACCTATATGCTCTGATACCACTGAAGGATTTCGGGCATACCTGTAGATTGGTTGAGTAGATGCTTCCACAGATACCCACGCGGAATTTGGATCACAGGGATGGATCCAGATTTGAGACACAGCAAATGTATCAAAGGAAGAGAGAAGAGGATCACAGAGGAGAAGAAGTTTTTGCAGAGAAGGGACGGGGGAAAAAATTTTCTTTGCGTTCTCTCTCGTCAGTTTTGGAGAACCACTTCTCCATGTTATAACTTCCCGACTTAACTGTTCCCACGCAAAAGCATTTCAAAATTAAACTTTTGGGGAAAATCACCACTTTGTTCCCACATATTCTCTCATTCATACTTTTGCCCCAAAATGGATTTTGGGCTAATCCACTAAGGGTGGCCCATATTCCAACAAAAATGAAAGTTTTTGTGAGCTAGATGTTGAGGACAACTATCTTTAGTATTACGCTTCTGGTTTTAAGGCTTCTCTTTTGGCAATCTAATATGTGGCTCTCATATTGGGTTTACAAAACTAGAATCTTTTTTTTATAGACAAACTAGAATCTTAAATTGTAATTTGAAAGAGAGAAGTCCCTTCGTGTCATTTTCTTTTAAAAAAACAAGTACAATATAAACCAAAAGTAATACAAACGGTGTTGAATATAATAGAATGAGCTAGTTTTTCACAATGCGATGAATCAAATTCAAATATATACTTTAAGTATTCATTGTTAGTGTCTGGTGGTATCTCGAACAAGATTGATTTCCATGGAAGGATACATGTACTCGAGGGAAAAACAAACCGACAATGATAATAAATTCAATTGCTAATAATTAAATTGAAATAACAATAGGAAACAATATTCATTATTAATAAGAAGGTATTCTACAAAACCAAAACAACACGTAGTTACAAATAACTAATTTAATAAATTTTTAATATTTAAAAATTAGTTATCTAATTTGGAACTGGTGAAATTTATTCAACCATTTTACTTTTAGAAACCTCTTTTTTTTTATATATTTTGTGGCAACTTAAATGTTGTTTAATCATTGTGAACATCTATCCTCATTAACATTTTTTTATTTGAAAGAATCTACTAATAACAATGTGAGATTATAAGTGAGATTATTGAACCTACAACAATATTGCAGGGATTTTGTGCCACTTAACTACAATAAACTGTCCTGCTTGACATATTATGAAAACGTAGACTAACACGTCTTTGATTGAAGAAACCGTAAAAGTTCAATAAAAAGATTACAAAAACATTTTATCTAAAAAATGATTAAAAATTGAAAGAATTAAAGATAAATCTCTCATGGACAAATTAATTAGAAAATGAGATATTTCATTACACCCTGTAGAAAGTTCAATTGCATATCGGAAAAATCAGTTATATAACATGCATAGTTGCATATAATATGGAGATACAATTGCATAATTTAAAATATTTCGTTTTATAATTAATTTATCAAAATTTATTAACATGACTTTTCCCTCCTTCTCCCTTAAAAATTTAGATAAAATAGAAAAAAAATTTATGAAATTTATATCAAAATTCAATTCCGTGATTCATGGTGGTCTGATGAGAAACATATGTGAGGAAACAAAAAATCCATTCCTGTGTTTATTGAGACAAAATTCCTCTTACATATTTACTTTGAAATCTGTGTCCGTTTTTCTAACGGACTATTCAAATCCAATAAAGGAGAGACAAAGTCAGAAGAAGTCAGAAACATTATAATATGAATCAGTTTAAGCTGTGTTGTACTGTGGATTACACACTTTGAAGTTCATCCGGACATTAAATACGAATTGATTGGCATCACGGAAGAAGGAAGAAGGAAGACTACAGGGACAGGGATAGGACACCTTATAATGATTTCAGTCTCTAAACTGACAGAATTTTAACTACTGCTGGGGCCAGATGACTTTGGATGATTTTGGAGATATACGTTGACTTAAATCAAGATAGAAGTTACATGACATATTTACTTTTAAAATTGTAAATCGTGTAAAAAAAAAATAGTTTTTATCGTTATTTCAAACAGACACGTCAATAAGTTACATGCACCGTTTGGGTGTGTTTGAATTTACTTTCAAACAAAAGTAATTTTAGAGAGTAAATTTTGAATAACAACTTATAAAAAAATAGAAAAAATAGCATATAGAAACAATTATTTTCAATACTCAAACCATGAGTTTCTTGTCAAAATGGATCGTAGAGAGAGAAAGAAATGTTTGGGTGGATTAAACAAAGTCATGGTTCTAACTACTCTACTTTTGAAATCATGGTAATATAATTTAGTGAACAGGTTAGACTCAAACTCATCAGGTCTAACAACAAGCTTTGTTTAGATAAACACATCAAGGCTATTTTCACAAGGCATGACCATAAACTTACAAGTTTGGTTATTTAGTTTATTTTTTAAAATTTTCTCTGTTATATATGATTATATATAATGTAATTTAAATTAATTTTATAAATTATTTATAAAATTACTAATATGCCTTAATAAATTTCACAACCCATCATTCACAATTTTATTAGTGATTCATATTTACCTCTCCTATGTATAATTGCTTAATATGGCAATGATTTCTCACTCACTCTCCTCTTATTTGCATCTTTTACTGAAGTATGATAACTGCTGAGTCTATTTTAATAATGCCCAAATGAAATACTTTAATCTTATCAACAGGAGATGTTTATTCTAATTTATATAGAAAAAACAAAAAAAAAGGTAAAATCCAGTTCTTTTAAAACAAAAATTTTAGGAAATGGGTCAAACTCACCCACGATCTAAAGGTAGGGCACCTAACTTGTGATCCACTGGAACCTGTCTATGCGAGCATTGAATCATGATAAACAAGCCCGTTTCTATCTGATTTCAACGAGTAGGTTTACCCAGCTTCACTAAATTTTGGAGATTCTTCTTCAAATGCCGTGACTAGAACTACACCAAAGTGGCACTCTTTAGAATCAAAACTCTCCCTTAATGAAAGTATTAATCCAATCCCTCCGTCAGTTAAATCCCCAGACAATGGATGGGTAAGTAAAATCCAATTTTTCAAGAGGTAAGTGGAGAATTTAAAAATAAAACCCTAATTTGGGGGGTTTCAAGTCCTAATGTATCTCTTTTAAAATGAGAGAGATTGAAGGTTTTATCCTAAAGAGAAGAATAACAAATATTAAGAATCAATAAAAATAATTAAAAAAGGAATAAAAACTAGTTTTTCTTCAAAGAGTATTTTTCTCATTGACAGTGAAAGTTTAATATTCTTTTAATCATACTGTCTAGAAGAAATATAATTGTTGAAAAATCTTCCATTATAAATTCTATTACTACAAAAAATTTGAAATATGTTTAATAACTCTTACTTAACGGTAACATGCCTTCACAGGATGCGACCATTCTCAAAATTTTTTTTGGTTCCCGCTTGGTATCCAGAGCTTCGCCTCGATTAATCGGAACTCGACTTGCGTCGCGGACCTGAAAATGGTGGGTGAATCTCCCAACAATGGCTACTGCATATACAAGGATTCAAACTCGAGACTTTACTCAAACTGGAACAAGTCGCTTACTTCTTGATCCAACCAACCGTTGGTCACCATTCTCAAATTTAGTGCAACTTGTATCAAAACTTTTTTTTTGGAATAAAAATAAAAATAATAGATTTTATTCTAAATGAGAAAATTAAAAGGAAATTGACCATCATATTCTAAATAGATAAATTAATGAACAAAATGTTTTAAATATCATCGAAATCACCATCAGATCCCAGCAGATCCGGTTGTCATTAACAACCTCACCAGCCTTCAATAACAACTGGACCAACTACTAATATGATTTGATGATAATTTTACCGATTTTTAAAATATTTTAACATGAATTGGTTACTCATAATCTAATGTTAAATTTCTCAAAAATTAAATATAACAAGTTGGATGCTGTGATTTGATTGTAATTAATGACCCACCAAAGTGGAATGATGAGGATCAGTTGAAGAGGGCAGCGAAGAGAAGAGTCAGAGCTATTGTCAGTATAAATACGTCAGACTTTGTAAGAAACTCACGAGATTCTTGCTTTCTCCTTTATGTAATGTTCCTATATTCACTTCACAACACACACACAACTCACAACATGAAAACACACAACTCACAACTCACAACTCACAACTCACAACATGAAAGCACACAACTCATTACTCAACTCAAGCACTACACTGCACAACACCTCACAAACTTCGTACTTCCTAAACTCTCCTCACCCTCACCCGTGAGTCACCCCCACGTTAATTAATGGCATTTCAAATTTGAGGGGAGAACTACAGGTGAATATCGTATTGTCATATATGTGATAGGATCAATTTCACAGTTTATAGAATCTCAATTGAATGTCGTACATATCTTAGTTGCATATCGTAGAAGCTCATTTACATTTATATAGTTATATCATATATTTATAACCAAATTTAATTTTCATGTAACTCTTATAATAGATATTGTAGGTAGTATTAGATCGCATGGTTACGGTATATATATATCTCAGTTGTATATCGTAGAAATTTACTTGCATTTGCATAGTGGCATCATATATTTATAACCAAATTTAATTTTCATTTAGCTCTTATAACAGATATTGAAGGTGGTATTAGATCACTTGGATACGGTATATCTTAGTTGTATATCGTAGAAGCTCACTTGCATTTATATAGTGGTATCATATATTTATAACCAAATTTAATTTTTAATTAGCTCTTATAATAGATATTGAAGGTAGCATTAGATGGTGTCCTTATTATAAGTCACTTCTTACCAATTCTTGTATATGAATAAAAATAGTTAAAAGCATCAAATTTATCCTAAAATTCAAGCAACTTTTAAAATTATACTTATCACCTACATTAAACTCTATTAATTATTACACTTTCTCACCATGCTCATTAAATATGGTGTACATAAAAAAATATATAATACTTCTTAAAAAGCAACAGTTGACTTATAAAAAAAGAATCATTAATACTTGTTAATTGGTGTCTTATTATGATAAAGATAAGAGGATATAATAATATATCACTTTTAATTATTAAAAAATGTGAATTTTTTTTGTAGAGAGCAATATAATAAATAAAAGGGAAGACATTGGGTCAACAAATTAGGGAAAGGGTAAGATGGTCAAAGGTTGGAATGATCATTTCTCTGATTTGAATCCAAGCTCATTCAATACGTGGGGATCCATTTGTGTAATCCATATTTGAACCAATTATAAATTAATTATATCCATGACTTTATTGGTAAAAAAAATAATGACTCTTCTTTATTTTGAATTATTCAATTCATATGCTATATTTTAATGAAGGAAAAAAATATTTTTTGAATTTTATTGTTTCTAAAAATTACTTTCAATCTTTTTTTATGGGGTTTTCACGAATAATCCCTCCAGGCAATCCCTTTGTTTTTTTATTTCAGAGTCTTTTATATCACTTTAAATTTAAAACTAATCTTTATATGGAGTGAAAGTGTAAACGTTAAAACCCTTTCAATAATTACATTTCTTTATATTTGAACTTATCTTCTTTTTATATGGTGAGACCATTCACCATCTCAATCAAT